>OX155892.1:56146975-56228990 GCA_944588485.1 Phosphuga atrata
CCTTCTATGTCTTTGTCACACTCTTCTGAGCTCTCAATTACTTGCATCCTTTTGCGTTTCGGTTTTTTTCGGTTGGGGATGTACCTTCCTGTCCTGGTTTCCCTTTGCTTCCGTCGATGTCGGTAAGGCCGGTGAAAGAAGCGGATCTGGTCCGAAGTGGTGTCTTCTGTTGGTCACTGGGCACATCTTTAGGTTTTGGTGGAGTTCTCTTCAGTGCTTCGCGCTTCTGGAAATTGTTTTCCACTGGAGTTCTTTTATCGTGGTTTTTTTTGCTACTCATTGTGGAGTTTAGCGATAAGATTAGTATTGATGCTCGGGGACAGCAATAAAAATATAGCAATAGCAACCATACGGTAAAGCATTAAGAAATACACAATTTAACAAATATGTATTAAAGATACTTATCCGTTTTGCAGGGACCACCGTGTATTATAGTTATATATTTATCTATGTATCTTTTGTCCGCATATTTGGCGTTATCGCCGCGGGACGAGAACTGCTACGCTCGGTATCAATCTCTTGAGTCTTTTTCTTCCCTAAGACTATCACTAAAGTCAATGTCTTACTTAACTAAAACTAAAACTATCACTAAGATTATTGTCTATATTTAATTGTTTTTCACTCCCTACCCCTTTCACTTGCTAGCGTACTAACACAGTTATGGTTTTTAACAAATATAGTTTTATGGTTTTTTTTACACAGTTTGTTTGGCGTATCGCCACGTGGCGAGAACTGATACAACACTTAGTATCAGACTCTAAAGTCTATTTTTTCTTTTTTATTAGAAAAAAGCAAAAGTTTATTCACGCAACACATGAAAACACGAACTTGGTATTTAAGACTAGACAGACAAGACTAGACAGACAAGACTAGACAGACAAGACTAGACAGACAAGACTAGACAGACAAGACTAGACAGACAAGACTAGACAGACAAGACTAGACAGACAAGACTAGACAGACAAGACTAGACATACAAGACTAGACAGACAAGACTAGACAGACAAGACTAGACAGACAAGACTAGACAGACACGACTAGACAGACAAGACTAGACAGACAAGACTAGACAGACAAGACTAGACAGACAAGACTAGACAGACAAGACTAGACAGACAAGATTAGACAGACAAGACTAGACAGACAAGACTAGACAGACAAGACTAGACAGACAAGACTAGACAGAGAAGACTAAACAGACAAGACTAGACAGACAAGACTAGACAGACAAGACTAGACAGACAAGACTAGACAGACAAGACAAGACAGACAAGACTAGACAGACAAGACTAGACAGACAAGACTAGACAGACAAGACTAGACAGACAAGACTAGACAGACAAGACTAGACAGACAAGACTAGTCAGACAAGACTAGACAGACAAGACTAGACAGACAAGACTAGACAGACAAGACTAGACAGACAAGACTAGACAGACAAGACTAGACAGACAAGACTAGACAGACAAGACTAGACAGACAAGACTAGACAGACAAGACTAGACAGACAAGACTAGACAGACAAGACTAGACAGACAAGACTAGACAGACAAGACTAGACAGACAAGACTTTTTACACATCATGAAAGCATTCACCACATAAACACAAAAAATAATAAAACCTATATACTACCAGCACATAATTTATCTATGGTGGAAAAAGGACCATACTATAGTTGTATCAAGTTATATAATAGCTTACCAAATTACATCAAAGAATGTAATAATATGAGAAATTTCAAAGAAGAAGTGTATAAATACATCAACGACATAGAACCCTATACCATTGAAGAATTCTATAGGGCAAAAGTCTAGGTTGATCTATTTGAGATAATGTTAGTTTAATTTATTATAAATATTGTTGACATATTTCTTTTAGCATGTATTTTCTGTATAGCTTAATTAGACTAGACAGACAAGACTAGACAGACAAGACTAGAGAGACAAGACTAGACAGACAAGGCTAGACAGACAAGACTAGACAGACAAGACTAGACAGACAAGACTAGACAGACAAGACTAGACAGACAAGACTAGACAGACAAGACTAGACAGACAAGACTAGACAGACAAGACTAGACAGACAAGACTAGACAGACAAGACTAGACAGACAAGACTAGACAGACAAGACCAGACAGACAAGACCAGACAGACAAGACTAGACAGACAAGACTAGACAGACAAGACTAGACAGACAAGACTAGACAGACAAGACTAGACAGACAAGACTAGACAGACAAGATCAGACAGACAAGACTAGACAGACAAGACTAGACAGACAAGACTAGACAGACAAGACTAGACAGACAAGACTAGACAGACAAGACTATACAGACAAGACTAGACAGACAAGACTAGACAGACAAGACTAGACAGACAAGACTAGACAGACAAGACTAGACAGACAAGACTAGACAGACAAGACTAGACAGACAAGACTAGACAGACAAAGCTAGACAGACAAGACTAGACAGACAAGACTAGACAGACAAGACTAGACAGACAAGACTAGACAGACAAGACTAGACAGACAAGACTAGACAGACAAGACTAGACAGACAAGACTAGACAGACAAGACTAGACAGACAAGACTAGACAGACAAGACTAGACAGACAAGACTAGGCAGACAAGACTAGACAGACAAGACTAGACAGACAAGACTAGACAGACAAGACTAGACAGACAAGACTAGACAGACAAGACTAGACAGACAAGACTAGACAGACAAGACTAGACAGACAAGACTAGACAGACAAGACTAGACAGACAAGACTAGACAGACAAGACTAGACAGACAAGACTAGACAGACAGACAGACTAGACAGACAAGACTAGACAGACAAGACTAGACAGACAAGACTAGACAGACAAGACTAGACAGACAAGACTAGACAGACAAGACTAGACAGACAAGACTAGACAGACAAGACCTAGACAGACAAGACTAGACAGACAAGACTAGACAGACAAGACTAGACAGACAAGACTAGACAGACAAGACTAGACAGACAAGACTAGACAGACAAGGACTAGACAGACAAGGACTAGACAGACAAGACTAGACAGACAAGACTAGACAGACAAGACTAGACAGACAAGACTAGACAGACAAGACTAGACAGACAAGACTAGACAGACAAGACTAGACAGACAAGACTAGACAGAGACTAGACAGACAGACAAGACTAGACAGACAAGACTAGACAGAGCAAGACTAACCAGACAAGACTAGACAGACAAGACTAGACAGACAAGACTAGACAGACAAGACTAGACAGACAGACAGACAAGACTAGACAGACAAGACTAGACAGACAAGACTAGACAGACAAGACTAGACAGACAAGACTAGACAGACAAGACTAGACAGACAAGACTAGACAGACAAGACTAGACAGACAAGACTAGACAGACAAGACTAGACAGACAAGACTAGACAGACAAGACTAGACAGACAAGACTAGACAGACAAGACTAGACAGACAAGACTAGACAGACAAGACTAGACAGACAAGACTAGACAGACAAGACTAGACAGACAAGACTAGACAGACAAGACTAGACAGACAAGACTAGACAGACAAGACTAGACAGACAAGACTAGACAGACAAGACTAGACAGACAAGACTAGACAGACAAGACTAGACAGACAAGACTAGACAGACAAGACTAGACAGACAAGACTAGACAGACAAGACTAGACAGACAAGACTAGACAGACAAGACTAGACAGACAAGACTAGACAGACAAGACTAGACAGACAAGACTAGACAGACAAGACTAGACAGACAAGACTAGACAGACAAGACTAGACAGACAAGACTAGACAGACAAGACTAGACAGACAAGACTAGACAGACAAGACTAGACAGACAAGACTAGACAGACAAGACTAGACAGACAAGACTAGACAGACAAGACTAGACAGACAAGACTAGACAGACAAGACTAGACAGACAAGACTAGACAGACAAGACTAGACAGACAAGACTAGACAGACAAGACTAGACAGACAAGACTAGACAGACAAGACTAGACAGACAAGACTAGACAGACAAGACTAGACAGACAAGACTAGACAGACAAGACTAGACAGACAAGACTAGACAGACAAGACTAGACAGACAAGACTAGACAGACAAGACTAGACAGACAAGACTAGACAGACAAGACTAGACAGACAAGACTAGACAGACAAGACTAGACAGACAAGACTAGACAGACAAGACTAGACAGACAAGACTAGACAGACAAGACTAGACAGACAAGACTAGACAGAGAAGACTAGACAGACAAGACTAGACAGACAAGACTAGACAGACAAGACTAGACAGACAAGACTAGTCAGACAAGACTAGACAGACAAGGCTAGACAGACAAGACTAGACAGACAAGACTAGACAGACAAGACTAGACAGACAAGACTTGACAGACAACACTAGACAGACAAGACTAGACAGACAAGACTAGACAGACAACACAGACAGACAAGACTAGACAGACAAGACTAGACAGACAAGACTAGACAGACAAGACTAGACAGACAAGACTAGACAGACAAGACTAGACAGACAAGACTAGACAGACAAGACTAGAGAGACAAGACTAGACAGACAAGACTAGACAGACAAAACTAGACAGACAAGACTAGACAGACAAGACTAGACAGATAAGACTAGACAGACAAGACTAGACATACAAGACTAGACAGACAAGACTAGACAGACAAGACTAGACAGACAAGACTAGACAGACAAGACTAGACAGACAAGACTAGACAGACAAGACTAGACAGACAAGACTAGACAGACAAGACTAGACAGACAAGACTAGACAGACAAGACTAGACAGACAAGACTAGACAGACAAGACTAGACAGACAAGACTAGACAGACAAGACTAGACAGACAAGACTAGACAGACAAGACTAGACAGACAAGACTAGACAGACAAGACTAGACAGACAAGACTAGACAGACAAGACTAGACAGACAAGACTAGACAGACAAGACTAGACAGACAAGATTAGACAGACAAGACTAGACAGACAAGACTAGACAGACAAGACTAGACAGACAAGACTAGACAGACAAGACTAGACAGACAAGACTAGACAGACAAGACTAGACAGACAAGACTAAACAGACAAGACTAGACAGACAAGACTAGACAGACAAGACTAGACAGACAAGACTAGACAGACTAGACTAGACAGACAAGACTAGGCAGACAAGACTAGACAGACAAGACTAGACAGACAAGACTAGACAGACAAGACTAGACGGACAAGACTAGACGGACAAGACTAGACATACAAGACTAGACAGACAAGACTAGACAGACAAGACGAGACAGACAAGACTAGACAGACAAGACTAGACAGACAAGACTAGACAGACAAGACTAGACAGACAAGACTAGACAGACAAGACTAGACAGACAAGACTAGACAGACAAGACTAGACAGACAAGACTAGACAGACAAGACGAGACAGACAAGACCAGACAGACAGGACCAGACAGACAAGACTAGACAGACAAGACTAGACAGACAAGACTAGACAGACAAGACTAGACAGACAAGACTAGACAGACAAGACTAGACAGACAAGACTAGACAGACAAGACTAGACAGACAAGACTAGACAGACAAGACTAGACAGACAAGACTAGACAGACAAGACTAGACAGACAAGACTAGACAGACAAGACTAGACAGACAAGACTAGACAGACAAGACTAGACAGACAAGACTAGACAGACAAGACTAGACAGACAAGACTGGACAGACAAGACTAGACAGACAATACTAGACAGACAAGACTAGACAGACAAGACTAGACAGACAAGACTAGACAGACAAGACTAGACAGACAAGACTAGACAGACAAGACTAGACAGACAAGACTAGACAGACAAGACTAGACAGACAAGACTAGACAGACAAGACTAGACAGACAAGACTAGACAGACAAGACTAGACAGACAAGACTAGACAGACAAGACTAGACAGACAAGACTAGACAGACAAGACTAGACAGACAAGACTAGACAGACAAGACTAGACAGACAAGACTAGACAGACAAGACTAGACAGACAAGACTAGACAGACAAGACTAGACAGACAAGACTAGACAGACAAGACTAGACAGACAAGACTAGACAGACAAGACTAGACAGACAAGACTAGACAGACAAGACTAGACAGACAAGACTAGACAGACAAGACTAGACAGACAAGACTAGACAGACAAGACTAGACAGACAAGACTAGACAGACAAGACTAGACAGACAAGACTAGACAGACAAGACTAGACAGACAAGACTAGACAGACAAGACTAGACAGACAAGACTAGACAGACAAGACTAGACAGACAAGACTAGACAGACAAGACTAGACAGACAAGACTAGACAGACAAGACTAGACAGACAAGACTAGACAGACAAGACTAGACAGACAAGACTAGACAGACAAGACTAGACAGACAAGACTAGACAGACAAGACTAGACAGACAAGACTAGACAGACAAGACTAGACAGACAAGACTAGACGAGACAAGACTAGACAGACAAGACTAGACAGACAAGACTAGACAGACAAGACTAGACAGACAAGACTAGACAGACAAGACTAGACAGACAAGACTAGACAGACAAGACTAGACAGACAAGACTAGACAGACAAGACTAGACAGACAAGACTAGACAGACAAGACTAGACAGACAAGACTAGACAGACAAGACTAGACAGACAAGACTAGACAGACAAGACTAGACAGACAAGACTAGACAGACAAGACTAGACAGACAAGACTAGACAGACAAGACTAGACAGACAAGACTAGACAGACAAGACTAGACAGACAAGACTAGACAGACAAGACTAGACAGACAAGACTAGACAGACAAGACTAGACAGACAAGACTAGACAGACAAGACTAGACAGACAAGACTTGACAGACAAGACTAGACAGACAAGACTAGACAGACAAGAGTAGACAGACAAGACTAGACAGACAAGACTAGACAGACAAGACTAGACAGACAAGACTAGACAGACAAGACTAGACAGACAAGACTAGACAGACAAGACTAGACAGACAAGACTAGACAGACAAGACTAGACAGACAAGACTAGACAGACAAGACTAGACAGACAAGACTAGACAGACAAGACTAGACAGACAAGACTAGACAGACAAGACTAGACAGACAAGACTAGACAGACAAGACTAGACAGACAAGACTAGACAGACAAGACTAGACAGACAAGACTAGACAGACAAGACTAGACAGACAAGACTATACAGACAAGACTAGACAGACAAGACTAGACAGACAAGACTAGACAGACAAGACTAGACACACAAGACTAGACAGACAAGACTAGACAGACTAGACTAGGCAGACAAGACTAGACAGACAAGACTAGACAGGCAAGACTAGACAGACAAGACTAGACAGACAAGACTAGACAGACAAGACTAGACAGACAAGACTAGACAGACAAGACTAGACAGACTAGACAGACAAGACTAGACAGACAAGACTAGACAGACAAGACTAGACAGACAGAGTAGACAGACAAGACTAGACAGACAAGACTAGAGAGACAAGACCAGACAGACAAGACTAGACAGACAAGGCTAGACAGACAAGACTAAACAGACAAGACTAGACAGACGAAACTAGACAGACCAGACTAGACAGACAAGGCTAAACAGACAAGACTAGACAGACAAGACTAGGCAGACAAGACTAGACAGACAAGACTATACAGACAAGACTAGACAGACAAGACTAGACAGACAAGACTATACAGTCAAGACTAGACAGACAAGACTAGACAGACAAGACTAGACAGACAAGACTAGACAGACAAGACTAGACCGACAAGACTAGACGGACAAGACTAGACAGACAAGACTAGACAGACAAGACTAGACAGACAAGACTAGACAGACAAGACTAGAGAGTCAAGACTAGACAGACAAGACTAGACAGACAAGACTAGACAGACAAGACTAGACAGACAAGACTAGACAGTCAAGACTAGACAGACAAGACTAGACAGACAAGACTAGACGGACAAGACTAGACAGACAAGACTAGACAGACAAGACTAGACAGACAAGACTAGACAGACAAGACTAGACAGACAAGACTAGATAGACAAGACTAGACAGACAAGACTAGACAGACTGGCACGTGGACCAGTGTAAGAATGTTGCTGTGAGGACTTTCCATTCGGAAAATCCTATGGTTAAGTGTGGATGTGAAAATGGATATGTGTGGGTTGAATAGGAAAACTGGGTCCTGTATGGGTGCTACATTTCACCTAATATAACGTTAGAGCAGTTTGTAATAAGGACCAGTATGAAAAGCGGATCCAAAGAGATTGTTGTCGGGGGGGATTTCAACGCCAAGTCCGCTTGGTTCAGATCCTATAGAGAAGATGAGAGAGGGAGAATGATGGAAGAGTGACTGGCGGAGGAGGACCTGGTGGTTCACAACCGTGGGAATGTGCCAACCTTCGTGCGGGGCGAAAGTATGTCTTTAATAGACATCACTTTTAGCACCTCACGGATTCTAGGCAGAGTGAACGGGTGGCGTGTCAGAGAGGGAGAGAATCTGAGTGATCACCAGGATATTCACCAGGTCTTCGACGTACGAGAGGATGTTTCTGAGGGAGCGGTTGCAATTGGAACGAATGGATAGAGAAAGGACAAGAGTCTACTAGAAAGATTGGGAGACGTCATGAAAGAGCTGGCTGAAAGGATAGGCACCGAAAATGGACTGCCCAGCACCTGCGAAGCAGTCCTTCTCGGGGCCTGTGATGCGGTGTTTCGGGGAAAACGAAGGGGCGTCAGAGGCAGGAAGCCAGTTTACTGGTGGAATGAGCAGGTGGCTGAAAAGCGTAAAACCTGTTTGCGCGAAAGGAGATTCATGGTGAGGAGTAATATGCTAGCAAATAAGTAAGTGCGTGAGGAGCGCAGAAGGAGGTCTCACCTGGCGCGCAGAGAACTTCGCAGAGCCATCGCGAACTCCAAGCAAGAAGCTGTGCTCTGCAAAGCGTGCTCTGCAAAGAGGTGAATAATAACATCTGGGGTGACGGCTATAAGATCGTCACCAGGAAAATTGCTCAAAGGCTTAATTCTCTCCGGGGCGATAGCTTAATGACGGAAGTCAAGAAGGTGTTCCCAGTACATTAGTAAATGAACTGGCTGGAACCCGTGGGATGGAGATCGGCGCCCCTTTTTCAATCCGGCCGAGCTGCAAAGTGCAGTTGGTCGGATGAAGGAGCGAAAAGCGCCGGGTCCCGATGGTGTTCCACCCGAAGCGTGCAATGTGTTTTGGCATGTGTGCGAGGAAATATGCTTGAGCATGATGCATGAATTGTTAATGAAAGGCAGTTTCCCCAAAGAGTGGAAGAGGGCGAGACTGGTGATGATTGAAAAAGAGCGAAAGGAAGGAGAGGAAGCCAATTACAGGCCAATCTGCCTACTCAATGGGATAGCAAAGATGTTTGAGAGTATGATCACAGCTAGGATAAATGAGTATCTCGAGAGAACAGGGGGTCTTTCAGAGGAACAGTATGGGTTCGGAGGCGGCCGCACTACGGTGAACGCAATGATGCGTGTGATAGAGAGAGCAAGGTTAGCCAATACGGGTCTATGGCGTACCTGTAGCTACTGCGTTGCTTATAACCCTGGACGTAAAAAATACGTTCAATTCGGTCCCATGGGGCGAAATCCTGGAGGCGTTGGAACTATAGGGGTAGCTCTCTGCCTTCGAAAGATGGTGGGGAGCTTCTTGAATGATAGGGAGATAGTGACTGTGGAAGGTAAAATCTTCCTATTGAGTGCGGGTGTTCCACAGGGTTCGGTTCTTGGGCCCATCCTGTGGAACATATTTTGTGATGAGGTTTTGAGATTGAGGCTGCTAGACGGGGTTATACTCGTAGGGTACGCTGATGATATAGCGGTGGTCGCTGTTGCAAAAACGAAAGGAAGTCTAAAAGCGATAATAAATGAGGCAATTGGTAGGATAGATTGGTGGATAGGGGAAAAAGGGCCTTCTCTGGCTCCCCACAAAGCCGAGGATTGAATGTTATAGAGCGAGACTTATGAGAGTGCTAGGGTGTATGCTGCTGCGTGTGTACAGTGCATACATAACTATACATAACTACTTCTGGCGACGCCGTGGCGGTCGTTGCTGGAGTTATACCGTTAGACCTTCTGGCGCATGAAAGGGTGAGAGTTTGGGGAGGTAATGACTCTAGAACTGAAATTGAAAAAACAATGCCTGTATGGAAAGAGCTATTGTAGGAGTCGGAAAAGGGGCCTGGACCAGGCAACTGCTTCTGAATAATGAGTCAACCGTGGTCACGGGGATATGAATTATCATCTTACCCAGGCGCTTGCGGGGCATGGATATTTTGACTCTTGCCTGGTGCGTATCGGGAAACTGGTTGAGGCGCACTGTAGTTATTGTGGAGCGACTGATGACACTGCGGAGCATACTATCTTCGATTGTACGAGATGGGAGACAATGAGGAGCGCCGCAGAATGCAAGGTGGGAGAGAATGTAAATAAGGAGAGAATGGTGAGAATAATACTCCGCAGTGAGTATGAATGGGGCGTGCTGACTGGAATGATAGGATATATAATAAGGAGAAAGAAAAAGGATTAAAGGGACGAGCGTAAGGCGGGCCGAGCGTAAGGCGGGACGAGGGGTTGCTACGCGCTAGCCGTACGTACCAACGCCGGGCCCCCCTTAGGGCGAAGGGGACGCACAAATTTATTGTAATCTCTGATGTGAGGGAGGGCACAGTGATTAAAGGCGCGCCCGGCACAACGAGTGAATGCGGATGAATGTTTTTGACATGAAACGTGGAGGAACGTGAAGTTAGGCCAAATTTTTGATTCCATCACGTTCCCTCCAATTTGGCTGGGGGCGGGGGTCTGAATGGTGGGTTTTTTTTAGTGGGTCACCCCTCTTGGTGGGCAGTCCCACACTACCACTCCGCACGGGTCGGGTGGTGTCTGTTTGCAGATTTTCACCTCCAGCACCTCTAAAAAAAAGACAGACTAGACGGACCAGACGGACTAGACGTACTAGACGGACTAGACGGACTAGTTGGTCTAGAAGGACTAGACAGACTAGACAGACTAGAAGGTCTAGACAGACTAGACAGACTAGAAGGTCAAGACTGAATAGACGGGCCATACGGACCAGACGGACCAGACAGACCAGACGAACCAGACGGACCAGACGGACTAGACGGACCAGACGGACCAGACGGACCAGACGGACCAGACGGACCAGACGGACCAGACGGACCAGACGGACCAGACGGACTAGACGGACCAGACGGGCCAGACGGATCAGACGGACCAGACGGACCAGACGGATCAGAAGAACCAGACGGACCAGACGGACCAGGCGGAACAGACGGACCAGACGGACTAGACGGACCAGACGGACCAGACGGACCAGACGGACCAGACGGACCAGATGGATTAGACGGACCAGACGGACCATTTGGACCAAACGGACCAGACGGACTAGCCATGAAAATGCGTTCAATTCGGTCCCATGGGGCGGAATCCTGGAGGCGTTGGAACTATAGGGATAGCTCTCTACCTTCGAAAGATGGTGGGGAGCTACTTGAATGATAGGGAGATAGTGACTGTGGAAGGTAAAATCTTCAAAATGAGTGCGGGTGTTCCACAGGGTTCGGTTCGTGGGCCGATACTGTGGAACATATTTTGTGATGAGGTTTTGAGATTGAGGCCGCTAGACGGGGTTATACTCGTAGGGTACGCTGATGACATAGCGGTGGTCGCTGTCGCAAAAACGGAAGGAAGTCTGAAAGCGATAATGAATGAGGCAATTGGTAGGATTGATCAGTGGAGGGGGAAAAAGGGCCTTCTCTGGCTCCCCACAAAGCCGAGGCAGTCCTGCTAATAACAACACTAAGCTGCGTGCACTAACCGTGCGAATGTGGACAGTTGACGTACCGGCTCGGGAATTAGTAAGATACCTTGGGGTAGAGCTTCAGAGAAATTTCAGGTCCGATTAAGTCACCCGGGTGGTGAGCAAAGCTACAGCATGTGTGAGAGCCCATGGGCGGCTGATGCCCAACATAGGTGGGCCGTTGGCCTCCAAGAGGAGGGTTATGAATGCGCTCGTGCACTCCATTCGCCTGTATAGGGTTCCGGAATGGATAAATTCGTTCAGGATTGAATGTTATATAGCGAGACTTATGAGAGTGCAAGGGTGTATGCTGCTGCGTGTGTGCAGTGCATACATTACTATACATAACTACTTCTGGCGACGCCGTGGCGGTCGTTGCTGGAGTTATTCCGTTAGACCTTCTGGCGCATGAAAGGGTGAGAGTTTGGGGAGGTAATGACACTGGAACTGAAATTGAAAAAACAATGCCTGTATGGCAAGAGCTATTGGAGGGGTCGGAAAAGGGGCCTGGACCAGGCAACTGCTTCTGAATAATGAGTCAATTGTGGGCACGGGGAGATGAATTATCATCTTACCCAGGCGCTTACGGGGCATGGATATTTTGACTCTTACCTGGTGCGTATCGGGAAACTAGTTGAGGCGCACTGTAGTTATTGTGGAGCGACTGGTGACACTGAGGAGCATACCATCTTCGATTGTACGAGATGGGAGACAATGAGGAGCGCCGCAGAATGCAAGGTGGGAGAGAATGTAAATAAGGAGTGAATGGTGAGAATAATACTCCGCAGTGAGTATGAATGGGGCGTGCTGACTGCAATGATAGGATATATAATAGGGAGAAAGGATTAAAGGGACGAGCGTAAGGCGGGACGAGCGTAAGGCGGGACGAGCGTAAGGCGGGACGAGGGGTTGCTACGCGCTAGCCGTACGTACCAACGCCGCCCCCCCCCCACCCCCTTAGGGCGATGGGGACGCACAAATTTATTGTAATCTCTGAAGTGAGGGAGGGCACGGCGATTAACGGCGCGCCCGGCACAACGAGTGAATGCGGATGAATGTTTTTGACATGAAAGGTGGAGGAACGTGATGAAGTTATGCCAAATTTTTGATTCCATCACGTTCTCTCCAATTTGGCTGGGGGCGGAGGTCTGAATGGTGGGTTTTTTTAGTGGGTCACCCCTCTTGGGGGGCAGTCCCACACTACCACTCCGCACGGGTCGGGTGGTATCTGTTTGTAGATTTTCACCTCCAGCACGTGTAAAAAAAAGACAGACTAGACGGACTAGACGTACTAGACGGACTAGACGGACTAGACGGTCTAGAAGGACTAGACAGACTAGAAGGTCTAGACGGACCAGACAGACTAGAAGGTCTAGACGTAATCGACGTACCAGACGGACCAGACCGACCAGACGGACCAGACGAACCAGACGGACCAGACGGACCAGACGGACCAGACGGACCAGACGGACCAGACAAACCAGACGGACCAGACGGACCAGACGGACTAGACGGACCAGACGGACCAGACGGGCCAGACGGATCAGACGGACCAGACGAACCAGACGCACCAGACGGACCAGACGGACTAGACGGACCAGAAGGACCAGACAGACCAGACGGACCAGACGGACCAGACGGACCAGACGGACTAGACGGACCAGACGGTCTAGACGGTCTAGAAGGACTAGACAGACTAGAAGGTCTTGACGGACTAGACAGACTAGAAGGTCTAGACGGAATAGACGGACCAGACGGACCAGATGGACCAGACGAACCAGACGGACCAGACGGACTAGACGGACCAGACGGACCAGACAGACCAGACGCACCAGACGGACCAGACGGACCAGACGGACTAGACGGACCAGACGGACCAGACGGGCCATACGGATCAGAGGGACCAGACGGACCAGACGGACCAGACGGATCAGAAGAACCAGACGGACCAGACGGACCAGACGGGCCAGACGGACCAGACGGACCAGACGGACCAGACGGACCAGACGGACCAGACGGACCAGATGGACCAGACGGACTAGCCATGAAAATGCGTTCAATTCGGTCCCATGGGGCGGAATCCTGGAGGCGTTGGAACTATAGGGGGTAGCTATCTACCTTCGAAAGATGGTGGGGAGCTACTTGAATGATAGGGAGATAGTGATTGTGGAAGGTAAAATCTTCCAAATGAGTGCGGGTGTTCCACAGGGTTCGGTTCTTGGGCCGATACTGTGGAACATATTTTGTGATGAGGTTTTGAGATTGAGGCCGCTAGACGGGGTTATACTCGTAGGGTATGCTGATGACATAGCGGTGGTCGCTGTCGCAAAAACGGAAGGAAGTCTGAAAGCGATAATGAATGAGGCAATTGGTAGGATTGATCAGTGGATGGGGGAAAAAGGGCCTTCTCTGGCTCCCCACAAAGCCGAGGCAGTCCTGCTAATAACAACACTAAGCTGCGTGAACGAACATACAGCATGTGTGAGAGCCCATAGGCGGCTGATGCCCAACATAGGTGGGCCGTTGGCCTCCAAGGGGAGGGTTATGAATGCGCTCGTGCACTCCATTCGCCTGTATAGGGTTCCGGAATGGATAAATTCGTTCAGGATTGAATGTTATAGCGCGAGACTTATGAGAGTGCAAGGGTGTATGCTGCTGCGTGTGTGCAGTGCATACATAACTATACATAACTACTTCTGGCGACGCCGTGGCGGTCGTTGCTGGAGTTATTCCGTTAGACCTTCTGGCGCATGAAAGGGTGAGAGTTTGGGGAGGTAATGACACTAGAACTGAAATTGAAAAAACAATTCCTGTAGTGCAAGAGCAATTGGAGGGGTCGGAAAAGGGGCCTGGACCAGGCAACTGCTTCTGAATAATGAGTCAACCGTGGGCACGGGGAGATGAATTATCATCTTACCCAGGCGCTTACGGCGCATGGCTATTTTGACTCTTACCTGGTGCGTATCGGGAAACTGGTTGAGGCGCACTGTAGTTATTGTGGAGCGACTGGTGACACTGCGGAGCATACCATCCTCGATTGTACGAGATGGGAGACAATGAGGAGCGCCGCAGAATGCAAGGTGGGAGAGAATGTAAATAAGGAGAGAATGGTGAGAATAATACTCCGCAGTGAGTATGAATGTGGCGTGCTGACTGGAATGATAGGATATATAATGAAGAGAAAGGAGAAGGATTAAAGGGACGAATGTAAGGCGGGACGAGCGTAAGGCGGGACGACGGGTTGCTACGCGCGAGCCGTACGTACCAACGCCGGAACCCCTTAGTGCGAACGGGGCGCACAAATTTATTGTAATCTCTGATGTGAGGGGGGGGGGGGATTAACGGAGCGCATGGCACAAAGAGTGAATGCGTATGAATGTTCTTGACATGAAAGGTGGAGGAACCTGATGAAGTTATGCCAAATTTTTGATTCCATCACGTTCTCTTCAGTTTTGTCTGGGAGAGGGGGTCTGAATGATGGGGGTTTTTCAGTGGGTCGCTCCTCTTGGGGGGGCAGCCCAACACTGCCACTCCTCACGGGTCGGGTGGTGTCTGTTTGCAGATTTTCCCCTACAGCACGTGTAAAAAAAAGACAGACTAGACAGACTAGACGGACCCGACGGACTAAAAGTACTAGACGGACTAGACGGACTAGACGGCCTAGACGGACTAGACGGTCTAGACGGACTAGACGGTCTAGACGGACTGGACAGACTAGAAGGACTAGACGGAATAGACAGACCAGACGCATTAGACGAACCAGACGGACCAGACGGACCAGACGGATCAGACGGACCAGACGGACCAGACGGACCAGACGGACCAGACGGATCGGACGGACCAGACGGACCAGACGGACCAGACGACAGATGGGCCAAGGAGACCGGATCGGCAGTATGGACCAAAAGACTAATACCTGATCTGACAAAATGGGTAAATAGGAAACATGGAAACCTAAATTATTACATTACACAGATACTTACCAACCACGGGGACTTCAGAGCTTACCTGAAGCGTTTTAAAATCATAAGTGATGAAAACGAGTTGTGCAATCAAAAAGAGGATGCTGAGCACACTTTTTTTGTATGCCCAAGGTGGGTAAAGCAAAGAATGGAGATCATAACAAAAATAAAGTACGAGCTTGCACCAGAGAACATAGTTAATTGCATTCTGTAAAATGCAGAAAACTGGGATCAAATAGCAAGAACCATGGAGAATATACTCAAACAAAAAGAGCAGAGAGCAACCAAGAGAAGAGGATGCGGGTGGGTACCGGTGCGGTTTTCCCAAAAAAACAAAAAAAATGACGGACCAGACGGACCAGACAGAATAGCCATACTTGACGGAATAGACGGACTAGACGGACTAGACGGACTAGACGGACTAGACGGGCTAGACGGACTAGACGGACTAGACAGACTACACAGACAAGACAGACAAGACTAGACCGATAAAACTAGACAGATAAGACTAGACAGACGCCTTATCTGTCTAGTTTTAACTGTCTAGTCTAGACAGAAAATGCTATACAGACGAAGCTGGATAAAGGACACTGTCTAAATCGATTATAGATAAACAAAGCTGGTTCAAAAATTTGACCCATCCGTAACTGCATGTTGATTGTTTTATACAAGTCAAATAAAGATATACCTACAGGAGATGGTATACTACTACTACGGTTTCATGGAGTTAATTTAATTAGGTTGACCAAATAAACAAAACTGCTCATTTTATATTTCAAAAGGGATTAGTTGGGTAAATACAACTTGCACTGTTTCGGTGATCAGGTGGTGCAAAAAATGGAATATTCTGAAATTTGAGGGGTGTGAGTGAAATTGCACAGTTACATTTAGCCAACTGGGCGAACAACCATGATCGGTAACGCGATCGAATAATTGTAATGGGGAAACGATAAAATTGGATTGGAAACTTTTTATCGTTCAGAAGTAAAAATGAATGGAAGGTAAATTATCGAAGGTAAGGTTTTTTATTTATAATATTCAAATGTTTAAACAGATTTCTGTTATTCAAATTTCACAAAATGCATTTAAATATAAATAATTTTACTTTAATAATCAACAATCTAATGTATGTAGTTTTTGTATGTTAATGCCACAATACAAAATGTATAATCAAATTCAAATTTAATGTTATTATCTTACCGAGTTTGTAGACTAATTTAAATTCTAATATTATTATAAGCGATAAATCAAATACAGCTATATAAATAGGTCTGTTCGATATGCTAAAAAAAGTTAGTAGTATATCATTAATCGATGTATTCCATGCAAGTTTGTTTTGAACGATTCCACATTCAATTCGACAAACAAGTAATTTAAAACTAATATAAATATTAGTAAGCAATACAAAAATATACATATAACATTGTTAAAAAGTTAATTAAGCATTTTGTAGTTAAAGCTTACAAAATTAGTAATGTTTTCATTAGGTCAATGTCGTTGTTTACACTAAATTAGAGTAATGTAAAAATGTAATTATAATATTGTGTATCACATTTATTGTCTTGCCATTACATGAAGGTTAGTTTTTCTTTTAATAATAACTTAACTGAAATTTAAACTTTAGAGGTCTCCACAAAAACAGTTTCTTGTATCCGATAGATAAACATGAGTAGCAGAATGTCACTGATTGCTGTTTTTCTGACTGTTGTGAGCGACATGAAAAGTTTTTTCTGCTACTGGTGGATCAATGATATTCCTTCATTATAAAAAATATTTAACATTTTTGTAAAAGCTAAGATATCAACCATGGTTAACCCCTTGACATACGAATAAAATGCGCGTTGAAGCGTCCTAGAATACCATTTAATTTGGCTCAATAGTGAACAAGCTCAAAACAGTGCGTTTAATTTTCGGATTTACACTGTTATATAACATTCAATAAGGTTGATATATAGTGTTAGTGTACAATAATTTATTAAGTAATACTATAAAATAATGATTTAGTACTATTCTAATATGTGATACATCGCAAAGCATTTAGGAATATGTAGCGTAACGAGGCATTTTTTACATTGCCAAGTCGTTATATAATGTTTTTTGATCACATGACATCGTTTTGCACGATGTTGCTTTTTATTTGTCGCAGGTATATTTTCGCGAAAATGTGCCCCATGTTGTGCATTCACTTTGCGACGCCGCGGCCGGTCGGCCGCGTGTCGGATAGTTTCGAATGGACAAATTACAGCGCATACTTTCTGCAATATTCAATGGAAAATTCACAATCGATAGCTTTTGTGAAGTAGGCAACTTTTAAGACTATATATAGCTATGTCAAACATATAAAAAAGAATGTATATCCTTTTACACACTTTCGCATGAGAGGGAAACATGCAAGACATTGGTCTTGCTTGTCGACTACCCCCATTCCACGATTGTATTCCACAAAACAAGTCGGTTTCAACACATTTTCTTCTTCGCCTCCTTTTTCTTCGTATTTCCCCCGTAGCGACCATTTATGCGTTTGAGTGTTTCATGCTTATTATATACACAAATGTCGTAAGGCGTAAGGACAGGATACCTCTGCAAGATAGTGTTTGGCATAAAGTGTCTTCCAATAAGAGGTTACATTTTCAATAGCCCGCCATCTTAACAGTTGTCATGAGTCAACCTGAACTACTTGACAAATTACAAGTAAAAACCACGGCATTAATAAAAATGGAACGATATACGAAATTCACTACAAAAATAATGAAAATGTAGCGTTCATAGTTCGCAAAACTAAAACAAGTTTGGGTCGTCGTCCAGCAATTGTGAAAGCCAGCAATTGTGAAACTGGTGGAAAAAAAATTGAGATGTTGGGACAAACTAGTGATGTAAAGTACCGAACTCTTTCACGTCGCTCAAGAACAATATAACACAACATAGTGTTGATGAAAACCCAGGTTTTTCCATTTTTCGTCGATCTTTGGAATTGGGTATTACACAAACGACAATACAACGTATTTTGTATAAAGTCTTAGGTCCTAAAGCTTTTAAAGTTCAGTTAACACAAGAACACACGCTTACCGACCATCAACAATGCCGTGTTCTTGCTGATTGGGTCCTGCAAATGCATCAAACTGATCCGGACTTTCATCGAAAAATCGTCTTGAGTAATGAAGCCCCTTTTCACATCGGAGACTACGTTAACAAGCAGAATGGTCGCATTTGGGGTCGGAAAACGTAAGAATTATTGTTGAAAATCCTCTCCCTCCTCAACGTGTAAATGTTGGGTGTGGCTTTTTAAGTGTTACGGCGAATGGATTGGGCAACCGAACGATGATTGATGATTTTATATGGCCGGAATTGGAAAATATTGATGTGGACGACGTTTATTTTCAACAAAACGACGCTACGTGCCACACAAGTAACGATACCATCGCTCTTTTGCGTGAAAAGTTTGCTGACCATGTGATTTCACGAAAACCACAATTGGCCACCGATATCTTGTAACCTCTTGCCTTTTTTCTTTGGATTGGCTACGTGAAAGATAAGCTCTATGCTAATGACCCACAATCGATTCAAGACATACCGCAAATGTGCGAATTGGTGATGGAAAATTTCATGAAAAGTATATGGTCCTGAAAGCGTAGCCGTGGCTAAATTGGCTAATATTGTTTTCCATTATTAATGGCATAACCTCCTGTTTACAATTGAATAAACATCCGATGATTTCGCTTAAAAATACTCGTTTTTTTTTACTTATCAAAATGAAATTCTTATTGGAAGACCCTATATTTTTTCGATTTTTTCTCACAGTTCCAACAACATTTGTATTCTTCGCTTGCAAAAATTTTCATAAATTTGTATCCTTTGCGAGACGGATACCAATTATCTAAAAACAAGGTATATCCTTTTCTTAAAATGGGTTCGTCCAGTTGCATGACAATACTTTCTGATACAGGTACTTACATTTTCCGATTTTATTCATTACTTCCTCGAATTTAGTCTTGTCCTGTATATATTTTAAATCCATAACAATACCCAGAATTGGATTCGCATAATTTAGAAAATTTAATTCTAAATCTCGCTCGTTTAGATGTTATGAATTGTAAGTTATTTAGCCGTCCTTTGAATTTCATGAGGGACTAGCCTATTACGATATTTTCTTCCGGAGTGTATAACTTTCGTAATCCAGCATTTAAGAAAACTACCACGGATGGAACCTTTCGTATTTTGTCTTCGGTAGAAACAGTCTCATTATTCACGAAATGGAGATAGTGAGTTATGGCCAAAAAAACGTTTATATAACTTACGAAAATATGGGGTCTCACTATCTCTTTGTTTCGACCAATACACTTATATATTAGATTTTTTTATTTGAGACATTATAATGCATAATGCAAACTATGCTCAAATTTCATCGTTAGTGGACACCACTCTTCCGCTGCATATCTATTCGTTTCTCTAACTATTAATTAAAAAAAATCATCACATAATACTTCTTTGAAAGCACACAAAGGTGTTATATTTATACCCAATCTTCGTTAGAGTTAACAATTTATACCGGAAGTTGCGGTAAATTGTTTATATGGACAATATTTTCTTCTTCTTTCCAGTTGCATTCATCAATTCATCAACTGTTTCAAAATCTTCACAGCTCGAAATAGGTCTTTCACGTTTACGCACATTTTGTTGAAAAGAACCAAGTTTCACACGATTTTTTCATTATCTCCACTAGAATAGCCTAATAGACTTCCGTAGAGTTAGCGAGATCATTGATGCCATTGCGCTTCCTTCTGTTTATCTGTTTGCCGATACGATTTTGGTACCGTATATATTATACCGTATATTATTGAGAAAGCATCTTCGACTATCTAAATAAAACAGCAATGAAGCACGGCTGAAACAGATAATCCAATAATATTATACTGCTCGGTATTCGCCGAAGAGATTTTTGAATCTCTTGCTCGGAATTGCTAGTTTTATTTTACCTTTCGTTTTACTGCAAAATTTGATTTACCATCGCAATTGAACATTTTGAGTTTTCTAAAAATATTTTGTAAACCATTTTACAAATCGAAATGTTTACTATTGAGTATTAGAAACTGATTTTTATATTGGTTTCATTTTTTTTATTATATTAATTAGTTTATATATAAAATACTATACTCCTATGAAAACAATTATAAAATATAGTTACGCAGAATTTTGCTGTATGGTTCATCTAACTATATCTCTTTTCCTTTCAGCCGAAATATCCATTTATATCTGTGCGCATTAAGATATATAAACTTTGTTTTCACTTTGTAAAATTAGTTATACTGATGATGTTAACATTATTAAGAAAATGTATACAAAAGAAGAAATAAATATGCCGTTTGAAAGAATTTAATATGCTTTAATACGAGTTTGAATTTATTAAAATTGATGTCGCTTCCTTGTGTTTAACATAGTGAGATTAATGCACACAATAAATTAACTTGTTTTTATTACTAAAAAAAATATGTTGACATGAGATGATATGAATTATCTTAATGAACACTTAATTTTTAACAATGGGTATCGCTCCCGCTTGCCCTAATAACATATCTAATACGATTAGGCCTAGATCTAATCAAGTTCGCTATTTTTTCTTGTGGGAAGTTGAACCACTCTTCTTCTGCTGCAACAATAAGCTTTGATCGAGGTTGAGGAACGAAGTCCAGCTCGAGTTTTTCGTTTAAGCTCATCCCATAAATATCCATAACCCGAAAACCGATTTCTGTAATGTAATCTTGCACGATTCTTGAGGTGTGCGGCTTCGCATTGTCATGCATGGAAATAAATTCTACTCCTATATAATCGACGTAAAGTACCACTGCTGAACGGCTGAAATCTCTTCGATGTGCCTAGTACCTAGCAAGATTTCTTAATGATGTTGACACAATAAAGTAGTGATACCGAGCCGTTCTCGTGCATCTTCACCAGGTCACCAGGTGTACCAGGTCATCTATGAAAGGATTCAGTCTCCCCATAACGTTCGAACCCTCTTCAAGCCGCGACGCGTGTCATATCCAGTTGTCATCCAGTTGGTTAAGTGCATTTTCGAATAGAACAAGAACTTGGGCGGCTATTTGCGGTGTAGTTTGCATTAAACTAACACCGTTATTCAATTCTTAAAGGAAATGTAAATGCAAAACTACCCGAAAATGCCTCCTATATATTGTGGTCTTTCTTAGAATATAAGATATATAATTAGTTTGTATATTAGTTTGTCTCGTCGAGATTCCATTAAGTTTCTGTTTTCGTAAACTGGCCAAACTTTCCTGGAACTTCGCGTCGTCTCCCTAATCTGTCTAATAATTGACGTCAATATTATTGCCATAAAACGAATAATGTGCAAAGTTCATTTGTAAAGGCAATAATTACAACCTTTTACAAGTTTGTTATTCTCGCTATAACCACCACATAAATACGTTCGTTTTTATTTACCGGTTGCTACACATATAAACGATAAGCATTCTTGATCAATTTAAACTCATATTAAAGCATATTAAATTGTCTTTAAAATAGCATATTTATATATTTCCTCTCCTCAAATATTCAATTAAACCTTTCATTAATGAATTGAGAGGCACATTAATAAAAAGCTTCTATTAATAAAGTATAATAAAAATGGAACACACCGCTAGCGTGTACTTACGTTACTATCCAAGCCGTATGTAGCCAAGGGTTAAATAAAGTGACACTTTAGCTCCGAGTAAATAATATACTGTTATTTGCAACGTATAAAACGAGTCACGAGTTTAAAAATGTACATATTTCACAGTTTTTCCCTTAAAGATCGTTCAAATCCTAAATAAACCTAAATTAAAAACACAACAAAGAATGTCAAAACACAAAATTTCAAAACATAATTTGTAGCAAACCGTTTTCATAATTGTTGGTTTTGGTAATTGGAAATTATTAGCCGTCGCGTCAAAATTATATAATTCGCAATAAACCGGATTTATTACGATTAAAAACCGAAACTGACCTAATAAATTTCACGACCCGCTGTAATAATGACCGAATCCATAACCGACCGGGCAGGCAACCCGTTCGCTACACAAACCCACTTACCTGCCACCGAAAGCACCGGCGACCCGCAAAGAATTCACGCCGAACACGCGACACCTATAAATATAATTACGTTTCAGAATATGATAACGTGTTTGCATTCATAATGAAAAATATTTGTTATTAAATTATCTCTTCATGATTTGAATATATAGTTCGTTCGTGTACGTCTAACTAATAGCTCTAAAATTTATGACATTTTTAGAAATACATTTTATATACATATATATATATATATATATATATATATATATATATATATATATATATGTATATACATATAATATATAGTAAAACAACCATGCTAATCGAACAGACTTTTTCAGGCACAATATCTAAAGTAAAATTCATGGGTGAAATCTCCGAGCCTTTTAAAATCAGTACTGGAGTAAGACAGGGTGATGGATTGTCTCCACTCCTCTTCAAGCTGGTACAAGATAAGATATTCAAAATATGGGAGAAAGAAGTACTGAAGAAGCCAAACACGACATCGAGGAACTTGAAATCGCCATCAGGACCGGCCTTCAAACCTCTTACTAGAAAACGCAATATATAGACTCCAAGAGTTTAAATATGACACATCTTGCAACCAAATATGGCAACATCATACAAGTTAAGCACTTCAAATACTTAGGTGAAATAATTGGAAACACTGGTAAGGAAAGAATGGCTAACAAAACACGTGCAGAAAAGTTACGCAAAGCCTATGCAATCACCTGGAATATGTACAACAAGAAATCTTTTTTTACCAAAGCAAAACACCATACAGTCACTACCATACAGTCATCCTTCCCATACTACTCATCCGTCTACTCATCCGTCACTACCATACAGTCATCGTTCCAGAAGCACTCTATGCAATTGATACTTCATCATTAACCATCTACGTCAATGATATTGACAAAGTAAAACGTCACATACTGAGAAAAATATTTGGACCTAAGGTACAAGATGGTATCTGGATGCGTAAAAGCTCACAAGAACTGTATTCCCTGACAGAACGATTCTCCTCAGTTGCACGGAAAAGACGTCTGAAATTCTACGGTCATATAGTAAGAATGGATGATTCTCGATTGACCAAGAAAATCTTCCACATCATCAATGGAACCCGACAGTCCAAAATACGCTGGCTGGTAGACACCCAACATGACCTCTCAGTAATCAATATAGACCCATTGGCAATTACGCGAACTAAATATAGGCAGAAAATAATTTTCCATAATTTCACATCAAAAAATCCAACAGCTAAGAGTTTGAAACTAAAAACGCATGGACGCAAGAAAGAAGACAGGCCCAGAGCGAAAGGATGAGGAAGTTTTGGGAAGATAAAAAGAACCAGATGACCAGTGCTAAGTAATGGTTCTACGCACTCCTTAGGGGGCTAAACGAATAAATAATGTTAATTGGAATATATGTTAATTGGTGTAGGTAATTGGTATATGTTTATCGTCAGATAAAACGAAATTTCATGACATGTACACTAAGCTTTTGATTAATTGTTGATCGCCCGGATTTCTAGGAAATATTTGATCCATGGCTAACTCTGCTAGGCCAACTCTCTATTGGTATCATCAGTAAAACAGCATTTGGATCGGCGAGTTGATACAATTACACTGTATATTCCAACAGAAGTGCTTGTGCCTTAGGAGACTTGAGTTTGAACATGTCCCGAAAGCTGTGGGGTCAACAATTAATTTTATAAAATTTTGCGACCTTAATCATCGACAGTTTCCAAAGCTTCTTAAAGGTTTGAAGTAAGTAAGAACTAAAGTGGTAAGTCGCGGTCAAGCGGTGGAGAGCTTCGTAAATTTAGTTGATGATATTGAAATTGTTATGACTATAGGGCGGATTATAATGATTAAATGATTATATTTTATTATATATATATATATATATATATATATATATATATATATATATATATATATATGATTATATAATGATTATTATGATTGTAATGAAAGAAAAAATAAAAAAGCATCGATTTCCAAGGAAATATGCACTTTATTCGACCATCTATGCCCTGGGTTCCGAAAGTAGGGGTAATTACCCCCAGTAGTAGCACCTGAACTCTACAGCCTTCGGCAAACACTTGCTAAGGAAGCAGAATACTTGGATTTCACCTAATACCAACCTGGGTGAATTCCAGATAGATCATGTGGCAATTTCATGAAAATCTCAAAAGGAAGTTCCGAACTGGACTGGACTAAGACCACTACCTCTCAAAGATCAAAATAAGACTCTAGCCTAGAAACACTAGATTACACAGAACCTCCAAAAATGGTAAGATTTGACGTAGAGCGACTTCAGAACAGTGAAGAAGTAAGTCAGAGGACCAACTGAAGGAGACTCTTGTCAAGGCGGCCAATGAACTCGCCCCCCTAGCTAGAAGAAGGAAGCATCCGTGGTAGACTTAAGACTGTAACAATACAATAGCCCAAAGACAGACAGCCTGGTTGAAGTGGAATTCTAAAGTGAGCAAGGAAATTTGGCATAACTTTTTTGAACAGAGGAAGCTTAGAGCCAAGATAATTCGAGGAACCAAGCGGACATTCACATAAAACTAACTAACACAAATTGAAGAGAGCTTTGCTAAGAATAACACCAGAGATTTCTACGGAACCTTCAAGCATACACTCAGAAAATACGCTCCGCCAAGCCTCCACTTCAGAGACTCACAAGGCAAACTGGCTTTTAACGATAAGGATAACTGCCACCTTCTAGCTCAGTACTTTAAAATCTACTCACCTGTGATCCATTCAGCGAAGATTTCAATTATAAAAAAGCACACCTAATACGGACTCGCTACCTTATTCATTGGAAGAAGTTGGCCAATAAGGCAGCTAGAGAATCTCGATCAATGCTGAACTGTGGAAAGGTTCTGGAAGCAATACCATGGGCAAGCTAACCGAGATCATCCAGGACATCTGGGAAACTACCACCTGATTGGAAATTGAAACTGATCCATCCGCTTCACAAAAAGGGAAATTTTACTTGAAATGGCAACAATGCAGGCAAATTTCGTCAGAAAACAGGCTGCTAAAGTGGGCCTTCAAGTCTCGCTAGAGAAAACAGAATTTTTCACCAACATCAAAGAAGCAAACAGAGAGATGTTACTAGAGCAGGGAAACATCAAGAGGACTGAGAAATTTAAGTATCTCGGCGAATGGATTAAACCCAACTTATTAGAAGGAGCAACATTATTTATGAGATTTAATAAGTTAGAACTTGCCTATCTATTGGAAATCAGAGAGCGGAGAATTCTCAGGAAGATCCTAGGCCCGGTAATGGAAAATGGGGAATCCTGAAGTCGAGGTAACTCTGAGCTCAACGATCATATTGAGAGGCTCTCTGACTGTACAAGGAAAAGAAGGTTAGCTTTCTATAGTCACGTTGCAGCTTGCCTCTAAACCGACTAACCCACAGTCTGTTCACCTTCTGGCATAACAAGAAGGATCGGACTACTTGGTTGACAGAAACCGGGAAAGATATTAAAGAACTGGGAATAACAGATCTCCAAAAAAGATAGTCTGTGAGACGCACCCTGAAGGAAGTCCGTGGATTTCAGGAAAAAACCCGAAGAAAAGGTGACAGAAGACCCCTGGACAGAAGACAGAAAGGAGTTACACCGGCAGAAGGTGCGACAGTACTGGGCAAAGATCAAAGCCCAACAATTGAACAAACGTGGTTCAAAGTAGGCCTATTCGAAACAAGAAGTAGAAGAACAGATAGTTTAAAAATTAAAATTAAAAAAAAAGTAAAAAAAAAAGACAAACCGCGCAGTAGTGTTTACACTTTGTCTAGCAACTGTGTCGTTGTCGCCTGATTTAAGTTGATAATCCGCCCGATAATCCGACACATATGGTACCAGAAAACTGCTAGATTATCAAAAAATTTCAAATTAACGCGGAGCGCCTAATTACTTAACATTTCGGATTCACCAATCGCCGGATTATCATCATTCCTCTGTAGTTATTGAATTAATTCTATTGCATTTTTTGTTTCAAGAAAACCAAAACACGTGTCTGATAGTTATTTCGCCCTCTAATTATTTGGATTTTCCCGACAATTGGTTACCAATTTTCCCTTCATGAAATATTGCAATGGCCACGCCTTTTTTTGCCAAACTTCCTTGATATTACAAAATTAATTTAATTTAGTTAATTCGTAGAAGTCTTAGTGTACAGTCACATAATTTTTTTTTTTTAAATAAAAACGCTTGTAACAAATTTCTTCCCAAACTCTCCGCTTCGGGCTTTCCGTTAGAGCCACTGTCGCTGCCTGATTCTAGCCCTACTCCAGAGACACCACCCCCTTACCTTCGACGATGCGCCTTCCACCCCCCTATATGAGAGTTGATCTAGCTCCCTACAACCATTCTAGAATCTTTCTGACTCGCTAACCAGCACTAAGCAAGCGCACTATTCGGTACTTGCCCTGAACATTTAGTAGCCCTGAGAGATTATGCCACGACTTATAAACTGTATTTTGATATATTTGTGTTCACCGACCCGGTTTTACTCAAAAAACCTGTAATCATTGTATTTAGTTGTTTAATAAATGTACATAAGTTTAAAGAAGGAATAAGCAACTTGTTTTATAAATGCCTCTTTAAATTAAGTGTAACAAAGTGACGCCAATATTGGTCAAAATTCGGCTTAAAAAGCAAGCAAGTACACCATCCAGGAGGAGTCCGCGGAATAATCCTCCTACCATGACGGTACAAATGACGAACGAGCAGCTCCAACAACTACTACAAAGCATTTCCAAATCAGAGAAAACATACCGGCATTTCACGCAATGCACCGCAAGATACGCCGGTACACGAACAAAAGCTTCTGTAAAAGAATTTATCACAGCCATCACCATCTTCAAAAATGTAGAAAACATTCCCGACCAAGATGCCATCATGGGAATCCTACTTCTGCTCACAGGTGAGGCAAATCAATGGTGGAACCGGGTAAAGGAACACATAACTACCTTTGAGCAAGCAATACAAACTCATCGAAGTGCATTAGCACCAGAGCGTCCGAATTTTAGAATATTCGCAGACATTTTCGCTCAAAACTAAACAGATTCGATACCTGCAGATCAATATATCACCATGCAAAGAGATAGCTTTTCCCAATTCTCACGCCCGCTAGACGAATCCTGGCAAATAGATATAATAAATGGATTACTACGCGCGCCGATCCTTGACCGCATAGCTAGAGCTGATGTAAGTACATTCAAAGATCTACTCGAAAAAGCCCGAATTGTAGAAGCCAAAGAGCAAGACCAGAAAAATAGTAGACATAAGAAACGACAAAGAATCAACTAAGGCGCGCACCAAATTTGAATTCAGCAACAACTTCGGCCACGATATCAGCATATGTCGGAAGAAGGCAACAACAGAGAAGACACAACCTGCCTCACGATTACTGGCTCCGCCCACACAGCCTTTAACATTAAGCACGATTCCTGCAAACAAAATTCAGTGCTATGGATGCGGAAAACCTGGGGTTATACTTCGAAACTGCCCTATGCGTTCAACAACTCAGGCACAAGTGAGTTTCTGCTCGATAGACGTCTGGTCGGCCGAACGACCTGCCGTAAAAATTTCAATCAATGAAGTGACAGGGACTGCATTTCTGGACAGTGGTGCCCGCGCTACGCTAGCAAGCTTAGAGCTATACCGAGTACTAAAAATTCAGGGATGTGAGTTCCAGAATGTCACAATCAACTTAATACAAGCTGACGGAAACCAGAAACCACTCATAGTTAAATCAACAGTAGCTCCGGTGAAAATTGAGAATCGAGTTATTTCAACGAAATTCATCGTCATGCCCGACGCACCTGATGCAAAAACACTGTTAGGAGTAGACTTCCTGAAGGCAGCTGGTCTCGTCATTGACCATAAACATGAAAGATTGCACTTCTCAGGCGAGACTTACAAAACGTATGGATACGTTGCAAAGGACCCAGGGATCACAAAACAGGACACCGCCTGTAAAGTAGATTTTACGGAAATCAGTGCAGAACACGACATCCCTCCACCTGTGACCCTCCTAGACTCACCCGTCGTCTCCACGGAATGCGACTACGAATCTGGGTTAAAAAATAACTACGGTCCCGATTACTCAATTGCAGTCAATTATATATAGTGTTATGCCATTCAAACAATCGATCAACTGTGGAAAAAGCGAACAACAATCCTCCCTGATATACACGTTGATAGCCTCGATTTACAAAGTGTCCACTTAAGAACGGAAGAAGGGACACAATTATCCGCACAAGAACGCACGGAAATTAACAACCTACTCATCGAAAATACGGATCTTTTCAAACCTGAAGGACCACCGACGACCTTGACTGAACATCGCATCGAAAACGGTGATAAAGCCCCAGTAGCCAGCCCAAGTAAACCATCCCGGCCAACTAGCCCGCCTTACCGTATCACACCCTCCCGACAAAGGATATTAGAGGCAGCAATTCCGTAACTTCTGAGGACTAGAATAATTGAAGAATGAGAAAGTGCCTGGGCGTCGCCCGTGGTACTCGTACCAAAACCCGGTGGAAGCACAAGACTATGTATTGACTATCGAAAACTGAACAGTATCACCACGCCAGTTCTGTACCCTTTGCCAAGATTAGAAGATCTCTTAAATTCAACCGAACAATCACGATACATTTCCACAATGGATCTCTAGAGCGGTTATTACCAAATTGAGATATATCCCCCACATAGAGATAAGACCTCGTTTATCACCAACGGCTAATGTACAAATTCAAGGCAGTACTCAATGGAGTCAGACTACTAGTTTACCTAAACGATCTGATCGTCCTGTCTCCAGACTTCAATACCCATATGTCGGATCTACGTAGATGTTTCCACCGACTCGGTCACTTTAAACTCCGGATGAATCGACAACAGTGCCGATTCGCGTGTCCCGAGTGCCGCTAGTGCCATACCTAGGATATCTAATCTCTGCAAACGGTATCCATACCCGGCCCGCGAAGATCACCGCTATCACCGAAAGAACGCCTCCCCGGAACGTGAAACAACTTCTGACCTTTCTACAAACGTGCAAATGGTATAGGAGGTTTATTCCCCGCTTCGCTGAGATAGCCAAGTCTCTAACAAACCTCACAAAGAAAGATGTGGCCTGGGGAAACCTGGACCTGGGGAAACCACGAGGAGACGTACAATAAACTAAAACACGCCTTAACAAATGCACCAGTCCTTCGCCAAGCCGAACCAGGTCTACCTTATACCTTTCGCACAGATACCAGCGCCTATGCCCTGGGAGCAGTGTTACTCCACGGGGAGGGAAACGGCGAGAGACCCATAGAATACGCCAGCCGGTTGCTGACATCTGCGTAAAGGAATTACTCAACCACGGAACGGGGAGCTTTAGCTCTGGTTTGGCCCATTCAGAAATTTCGTGGCCACCTGGAGGAATCCTCTGCCGTTGTCGCCACCGACCACCAACCCTTGAAATTGTTAATGTCGCTTAAATCTCCCAGTGGCAGATTAGCCGACTGGTCACTATAGATCCAGCCCTATAACCTAACTATTGAATATACCCCAGGAAAAGCAAACTCTGTCGCACCTCTGTGACACCTTGTCTCGCCCATCGCCACCAGTAGAACCGTTCGATTGCAGTCTAAAACTCGTCACGATAGAATGGTCACGAGAAAACCCAACAATTAAGTGAAAACCAGCTGAATGACCCGTATCTACAGGAGACCATCTCAGCTTTCGACTCTAACGACCCTGAGGAAGCTCATCGATGGACTGCCCTAAGTTACCTCTTATCACAAGGTGTATTATACCGTTACTCTCCGGACGACGACAACGAAGAACCACATCAAAGACTACGTTAAAACATGCGCCTCGTGTCAACGATATAAAGCCAGTAACCAGAAACCCACGGGACTTCTTCAGATTCCGATTATGTACCAGAGGTTTGAAGTAATTTCCGTCGACCTTTTTGGTCCACTTCCTAAGGGACCTCGTGATGAAACATGGATCCCTAACGTAGAAGATTGTAGTTCCCGGTGGACCGAAATATTCCCCCTAGTATTTGCTGCCGCTGACGCTTGCTCCAGTGTACTTATTGACAAAATATTCTTACGCTACGGGATTCCTCGCCGCATCATCTCAGATAATGGAACCCAATTCATTAGCGGGATCATGCAACAAATCTGTTATTGTCTAAATATTGATCAGAAATTCACCACCGTCTATCATCCTTCTGCAAATATGGTTGAAAGAAAAAATCGGGATATGAAAACCCTTCTCTCAATACTAACGGGATCCGAACATCAAAACTGGCCCGAAAAACTGCCGCCCATTCGGTTTGCGCTCAATACAGCCCGTTGTCAAGGTACAGGGTTCTCTGCAGACTATCTTACCTATGGAAGGCACCCTCGCACCCCCATCGAAGTACGTCATGGTATTCGAGAGATTTTACAGAACGAGAATTTCTTACCAGAGATCACTCCACGACTAAGGCAAGTGGTTGATGTGCACCAGGAGACTAAAGAGCAACACGAGAATGAACAAGACCGTCACAAGGGGTACAACGACGCTTCACATCGAGCTACGCCTACCTTCCAGCAAGGCGACTTAGTGCTAATCGATACCCACCCTCGCAGTAACGCCGCCAAAGGACGGACCGCAAAATTTGTGCCTAACCGAGCTGGACCTTACGTCATCCTCGCCGTCAAGGGTTATTGTAGTTTCGAGGTAGCCTCGAAATAGCCTTGAGGTAGCCCTTCTGCAGGGCGAGCTTTGTAACAAATTACTTCCCAAACTCTCCGCCAAGGGCTTTCCGTTAGAGCCACTGTCGCTACCTGATGCTAGCCCTACTCCAGAGGCACCACCCCTACCTTCTACGATGCGCCTTCCACCCCTACCCTCGAACGACGCGCCTTCCACCCCCCTATATAAGAGCTGATCTAGCTCCATACAACCAGTGTACACAGCTTAACCGAACTTCGAACGAAGCAGACGTTAAACTTAGCAATTATTCAGACAAAATAATTGAAAAAACCCAACCGAGAAAACATAAATCCAATCATGCAAACCAGTGCCAACGGAACTGCCGCCGCCATGGAAATCTAGGACTTCACCTTCCTGAACTCCATCAGCGAGGACGGGTTGAAGAAGCTATTTAACCAAATAGCGAAAAGGATGAAGACCACCGCCGCCGAACAACCCCAGGAGACCGCCGCGACCAAAAGGACCGCCGCCGAGAGGACCAATGACGCCGAACCGAAGAGAACAACTGAAGCCGCCCCGAGAAGAGCCACCGAAGCCGCCCCGAAGAGGAAACCCACACCGATGGACACGGACAGCACCACCGAGGCCGCCCCCAAGCGCAAAAGCGACCCGGAGGACGAGGAAACCTTCCAGTTTCCTAAGAAAACCGCGAAACTGATGAGCCCAACCACGTCAAGCCTGCGAGGAGTGCAGGTGAGTATGAATAATTATGCATGCCTAAATACAAGGGACAGTGACGACGACAACGACGACGACGAAGTCACTGAAACTGAAACCCCCACCGAAAACACCAAAAACAAAACACCAATAGTTCTACGAAACAAGGACAAATGGGCAGGGCTTTCGAAGAAGCTCAATAGGAACAACATACAAAGGGGACAGGAACATACAGGAACAAACTACACCAGGGCAACATCGACCAAGGACGGGATAAGAATCCATAAGAATTACGAATTTCACACGCACCAACTGAGCTCGGAAAGGAACCTGAAGGTCGTAGTGAAGGGAGTTCCGCGCGGCCTGACGGAGGAGCAAATCAAAGAGAGCCTCAACGACAACGGATACCCGGCCATAAAAGTGACCAGGATGAAAGAAAGAGAAGCCGCGCCAATTCAAATGGTCCTGATAGAAATTGGGAAGGAATACAAATCCATCTACCAAATGGATCGATTCTACAGACTGTGCGGTAAAATGGAACCACTGAAAACACGAGGAGAAACCGTACAATGTCACCGATGCCAGCTGTTCGGCCACGTGCAGAGGCACTGCAACGCCGAATACAGATGCATGAAATGCGGACAGAACCACAGCACGCACCTGTGCGAGAAACCGCTAACACTGCCGCCGAAATGCGCAAACTGCGGAGGCGAACACACCTCAATCTGGAGAAACTGCTCAGCGAGACCGGAAATAGCTATACAAGCAGAACAGCGACAGCAGGAAAGGAGACCAAAGCCCCCACAGAGACAAACAGCCCAAACACCGAGACAAACAGCCCAAACACCGACAACCAGCCAAATACCGAAACCGGTAAGAAAAAACAACAACCCCACCCGGAGACAAAGCCGTCAACAAGCGGAAACAAAAGGAATAGCAACGAAGTAATCAGAGCAGAATTGACGGAAATGATGCTCGACTTTGCCGAAATGGGACATAGCAAAGAAAGAAACAGAAAAGTTCACCCGAAGAATCACAACCGTCATGCTCACACTCAACAATGACCACTAGAAGAACTAGAGACAATCTGAAACTTATATTCTGGAACGCAAAGAGAATATAAAACAAGAAACAGGAACTGGTAGCACACCTAAACGAACACAGCGTCGACGTGGCACTGATCAACGAGACGCATCTCAGACGCTGCAACCAACTGAACATAGCAAACTACCAAGTCTACAGAAAATACATTTTTGTTTTCAAAGACAGGACAGAGGTGAGAAAGCCGGAGGAGGAGTCGCCATCATCATCAAAAGAAACTTAAAACACCACGAACTGCCGGAAATAGAAACAACCACCGACACGGAAACGGTAGGAGTAGAAGTACAGACAACTGACGGACCCTGACGGACCCGTAGCCCTCTACGCACTGTACTCTCCGCCACAGAAACAAATAAACGCCGACGACCTGGACAAAATATTCGACAGAAATATAGGTACCATAGCCGCAGGAGACTACAACGCAAAACACTCGCAATGGAATTGCAGAGTGACAAACACAAAGGGCGGACAATTACTAAGGTACACGGAAAACCGGAAGCTACAAGTAATTGCACCGAGCGAACCGACACACTTTCCAGGAGTTCAGCGAATGCCGGATATTTTGGATATAGCCGTCTTGAAAAACGTCACAACAAACATGGAAATAGTCTGTATCACAGACTTGAGCTCAGATCACAACCCAGTGCACATAAATCTCCAAGCGAAAACGGCCAGGAAAACAATCGAGAAAATTATCATAAATTAGAAGAAATTCAAAGATAATCCGACGAACGTCACTTGTACAGAAATTACAAGCCTAGAGGAAGCAGCACGGACAATAGAAAACGAAAATAAAGCAGCAATCGAGGCCGCCACAAGGAAACGGACAGCCAACACGACAACAACCCTCCCACAGGAAATCAGGAATCTACTAAAAGAAAAGCGCAAAGCTAACAAGGTATTCCAACGGACGCTGGCACCGACGGACAAGAACGTCTTAAACAGACTGACAAACCAACTGAAAGCGGCACTGCGCGAACAGCACAACGCCGAATGGGAAGACAAACTAGAACGCATCAACGAAACAATAGAGGAACCGTGGAAATTAGCCAAGAATCTTAGAAACAAGGAGAGGAGAACAATTCCTCCACTGAAAACAACAAATAACACTGTAGCAAGCACGGACGAGGAGAAAACGGAGGAATTCGCAAAGTCGCTTGCACAGCAGTTTAAACCGAACGCCGACACACACCCACTCCGCAAAAGGTAAGAAATACGCGAAACCGTACTGAGAGTACTAAATAGTAGCGTAGAAAACACGGAAATAGAGGAAACAACACCGAAAGAAATAAAAGGTATAATTAAAAACCTAAAAACCAAGAAAGCACCAGGCTGCGATAACATCAACGCCGCGCTAAAAAACCTAACACCGAATGCAATAGAGAAAATAACCGAAATCATAAACGCCGCACTGAAACTTGGAGTGTTTCCGACCCAATGGAAACACGCAACAACGATCCTAATCCCGAAACCGAACAAACACCGAAAACCTCACCTCCAGTTACAGACCAATAAGTCTGCTGACAGGTCTCAGTAAAATCACAGAAAAAGTAATACACAAAAGACTGACAGAAATAACTGAAGACAAACGTATTCTACCCGACGAACAATACGGCTTCAGGACAGAGCACTCTACCACCTATCAGACGACAAGAATAACAGAAGCAATAATCGACGCTTTCAACAAAGGGTTAGCCAAGGGAGCCGTCTTTCTGGACGCCTCCGACAAGGTATGGCACCTAGGTTTAATATACAAACTGCACCAATTTAAAATCCCAACAGCAATGATCAGACTAGTGACGTCCTTTATCTGTAACAGAACATTCCAAGTCAAAATAAACGACAGCATCTCCACAACTCAGACAATGACAGCCGGTGTCCCAGAAGGATCTGTCCTGAGCCCCCTTCTTTACAGCATCTACACTGCAGACATCCCAAAACTAAACGACACAGAAATTGCGCTATATGCAGACGACACGGCAATTTTCACAAGAGGATACTCGACCGAGGCCATAACAAAACGGCTCCAAAATCACCTGGACAGGATTAACGACTGATGTAACACCTGTAGAATTAAACTAAATGCAGAAAAAACACAGGCAATTATCTTGACGAAGAAAAAATTTAAGCACGAACCCAGTAGCTGCATGAGAATCAACAACACGGACATAAAATGGCAAAACCGAATTAATTATCTAGGCGTAATCCTAGATAATGCACTGACATTTTCAGAACACATCGATCAGATAGCGAAAAAAGCAAAACAAATTAAAGGCTACCTCTACCCGCTCTTGAACAGGAAAAGCAAGCTGAACATAAGGAACGAACTACAAATCTACAAGTCCATAATACGGCCGACAATGACGTACTCATCGACGTGCTGGATACAATACAAAGAATGGAAAATCTACAAACTTCAAATCATCCAGAACAAAAGTCTGAGAGAAATAACAGATTCGCCATGGTACATGACCAATGAGCAGCTGCACAGCGATCTAAACATGGAGACAATCAAGCAACACATAGAAAAACTAGCAACGAAAAGCTTCGAACGCATGAAAACACATGATAACCCAACAATTAACAACGCAGCAAACTACAACATCAACGTCAAATGGAAACATCCAAAACCTCAACAACATAGGTAATCACTGATCTTTATTTTTCACAGGAAAGCCCACATCCCCGAACCCAGCGGAGCACCCAGGAACAAAAGGAGACAGGAACAACAAGAACAAAACCCGAGAGACACAGCAACCACCACGAGGACGAACCGCCACGAGAACGAAGGACAAACCAGGAACCACCAGGAGGGTGAACCAGTAACCAACACCAGGACGAACGAAGGACCAACAGCGAGAAGAAGAAGAAGAAAAGAAGAAAAAAAAAAGAGAAAAGAAAAGAAAAGAAAACCGTTTGTGAGTGGAACACAACAGAACAACAAACAAACCGACCAACAAACCGACAAAAAAAAGAGATACAAACAACAAGACGACGGAACAGCTGAGCGGAAGGCTGAATGACCGTCGAGAAGCAAAGGACACATGATGATGATGATGATACAACCAGTCTAGAATCTTTCTGACTCACTAAACAGCAAGCACTAAGCAAGCGCACTATTCGGTCCTTGTCCTGGTCATTTAGTAGCCCTGAGAGATTATTCCACGACTTATAAACTGTATTTTGATATATTTGTGTTCACCGACCCGGTTTAACTCAAAAAACCTGTAATCATTGTATTTAGTTGTTTAATAAATGTACATAAGTTTAAAGAAAGAATAAGAAACTTGTTTTATAAATGCCTTAAATTAAGTGTAACACGCTGTGTTAAATATTTTTAGACTTATTGCTAGTCTTGCACGTAACTTCTTAATACTTGCCGTAAACCAATTGCGAGTCTAACCTTTAAAACTAAACTCCAACATGGTTTCTACATCAGGAAGAAAACGTCCAATAAAGAAGCATTTTTACAATGAGGCTTCACGAATATTGTATTTCAGTTTAAAGTCGCATTTTAGACATGAGTAACGATATTTTGGCAAGTGTTATTTATGAAATGAATGAAAGTCCTATATTTGCGCTGCGATTAGATGAGTCAACGGATGTAGCTTCGTGTTCACAATTGCTGGTATTTACTGGGTATATCATACCATGTAATTCAAAATTATGATCTCGGCACATTTTGCCGTAAAGCAAGTGCCGAATATCCTATTATAGCTAATAGAGCTTTAAGAGTGTTAATACCCTTTACCACCACCTAAAGATGTAAGGTTTTTCAACTTTACTTACATTAAAAACCCGAAACGGTCTCAATGTGGAACATGAGTTGCGCTTTAAGTGAAACTAAACCATAAAAAGACTTTTGAATGCAAAACAATAAAAACCTTCACACTGATTAATAAATTAAGTTAAAATTATAAGATTGTAGTATCATTTTTGATTAATAAATATAGTTGTATTTGCTTATATTGTTTGTTTTGATAACATTTTACAGTAGGTGTAAAATCAGTTTTCTAATAGGTCACAGTGGTAATGGTATTGAAAAGGTTAGGTGACTATGATATTACAACATGCTAAACTTTGAGAGAAATTAAAGAAGAAAACGTATAAATAATTAAGGCCGTCTAATATTTTTATTCACACAAAATTTACTAACTAAACAAAAATCTCAACTATTTCGCCTTTAAAGATTTTGCTGATATTTTTTAATTTTAAAAATCAATAAAATTTCCTCCTTCATTTTTTTGTATTGCCGCCTTTTATTTTTTGTGTATAGATTAACCTATTCAACCTTTAACTTTTGTACAGAACTTAACAAATTCTTCTATAACTTCAACTGATTCTGATAGAGGCAAACATTTTGTTTCCAGTAAGCGAACAGAGTTTGAGAGGAAGCAAAAGTTTGACTTTTTTTTCGGTTTTCCAAAGCGGCGCTAGAATTACTGATTTCGGGAATTATATCTTTAATACTTGCAAAATTATCGGCATAAAATATTGCTGCGTCTAACCAAGTACCCCATCTCGTAATTATAGGCTTAGGAGGCAATTGAACATTCGGAAGTCGCTCCTTGTAAAAATGGACTCTCAAAGAAGTTTTTAAAAGTATTTTTTTGACATTACTAATTAAATCATTGCCAACGGAAAATCGATTCCTAATATCTTCTGCTACCCGATTTAGACCGTGAACTAAACAGAATGTGTGAATAATTTTACAATAAAAAAAAGAAAATTGTACTACTTTAAACTACTTTTATCATTTAACTTTTTCAATAGTATATTTGTCGAAATTAATGCCTTACATAAGTCCTTATTAAATTCTTCTTGGTCCGATGGCTTCTTATTTATTGTCAAACATTGAAGGACGGATAACTGGGAACAATTGTTTTACTTAAATTTTTCACATTTTGCAACATGTGATGGAGTTTTACGCGTGATGATCCACCAAGAATTTTCTCTCGTAAGACAACTGCAACAATAATTTTAGAAATGAAGAATAAGAATAACTAGCCATTTGAAAAATGAACAACCTAAATATTATGATTTTTTTGAATTCCCTAAATCTTAATTTACAATAATAATTAAACTAAAATTTTGTTAACTTACCAAGTTACTGCACTGCGGGCTCGATAGAATATTTTGTGGCCATCCATCGTTAGTTCTGGGTATGGCTTAATCCACGAAACAGCTTTATAAAATTTTCTCATGTTATGTGCACTGTATCATATTTAGACGACACCAATACCGTTAGACACGTGGTTGCGACAGTACCAGCAGGCAATGAATGATAAAATTTATTTTGAAAACTGCCGACAAATGCCGACAAACAATGGCAATGATTCAATGAATAAAATAATGAAATTTGGGAATTTTCCAGACAAAGTGGCATTCTGGCATTTGGGGAAGCGTATAGGCAAGACGGGTGACCGTAGCAAATAATTTTATGGGTGGTCGGTATGTATTTCCAGAAATAAAAAATAATAATAATATATAATAACGACTGAAATGTGCACGAAAGCATGCAGATTTTGATGAAATATGCATGAGCATGCACAAATATGCAATATATATATATATATATATATATATATATATATATATATATATATATATATATATATATATATATATATATAGATATGTGTGTTCTCGGGGATTCCGCGTTGATGCTGAGGGTTGGCTCTGAAAAGAACCGGATTCTCGACGTTTCGGCGAGCTAACATTCGCCATTCTCAAGAGATATATGCGTCCGTGCGGGTCAACCGCTAGACGCATACTGAGAGCTCGCTTGTGCGATGCGACTACTTATAGCTGTATGGCTTCGGGTCATGCGCGTTGTGTGCGGTGCTTCGGTTCGGTTGTTTGTTTGTCTTGTTGGTCGTACATGAGTCTGGGGTGTCTGGGATTGCATTTTGAGGGTGTATATGATCGGTCGCCATGCTGGGGGCAGTCTCAGGGAATCGTCTCTCGTGTTCTTGCAGTAGTCTCGTTTTTCTATCTCTATGGTTTCTCAGTATACTCGTGACATTTCGTGGCTATTCTGTGCAACAGTCCTTGAATTTCTAAAGTCCATCCAGTGACCGGTATTTGTGTGTTGGACAAGTGCCGATGAAACTTTGTCTCTGTGTCTGACTGAAACTACATGTTCTTGAATCCTAGCAGATATTTTTCTATTGGTACGTCCAATGTAGGTTCGTTCACATGTTCCGCAAGGTATTTCGAAAATTTCATGGGATTCTAACGGGATGGTGTCTTTAACGCTGCGTAGCATGGAGGATATTTTCTGGTTAGGTTTGAAAATGGTGTCGATGTTGTGTCTTTTAAGGATTCTGGCGATTTTGTCAGTTGATCCATGAACATATGGTAGGTATGCTGTGCTAACGGGTTTCTGGCGTTCTTCAGTTCCTTGTCTACTGTTCTCTGTACGACGGAAAGCTCTGGATATTAAGCTGTTTGGATATCCATTTGAAGAAAGAGCTTCTCGTAAGTTCCTCAATTCTTTCGGTAAGTTAAGCTGGTCGGCTAGTCTTTTGGATCGGGTGGTAACAGTGTTGACTACAGATGCTAGTTATTTGGGATGATGGTGCGAAAAAGCGTTCAGATATCTGTCTGTGTGGGTTGGTTTCCGGTACACAGTGTGACTCAAAGTGCCGTCAGGATTCTTCTTTACCAAAACATCCAAGAAAGGAATTCGTTGATGCTTTTCTATCTCTATTGTGAATTTAATTTGGTCGTGTCATCTTAACTCCCAAGATGGTTAAGGAATTTGTCCAGCTCTGGTTTGCCGTGGGGCCAGATTACAAATGTGTGGTCAACATATCTTAACCAGAGTGTAGGTTTAAGTGTGGCTGATGATATTGCCTTTTCCTCAAAATCTGTAAGAAATATGTTGGCTTTTACTGGGGATAGAGGTGAACCCATTGGTGCTCCTAGGACTTGTTTGTATATTTGACCATCGTACCTAAAGTATGTATTCTTTAAACAATGTTCTGCCAGATATGATACATACTTTTCTGGTTTTAATTTTGATCAGATGATGTTTAAGGCCTCAGGGACCGGTACTGTTGTGAATAAAGATACAATGTCGAAGCTTACAAGGAGGTGGCCGGGCTGGAGTTGGTGATTTTTAGTATGTCTATGTAGTGTTCAGCATTGCGGACATAGAAATCACAATCTTCGGCGTATGGTTGTATACATTTTGCTAAATGTTTCGCAAGAAGTTGGACCGGTGAACCAACGGAGCTTACTATTGGTCGTAGTGGGGCTCCATCTTTGTGGATCTTTGGTAAACCATATATCTTGGGACACCGTGAAGATTTCTCCCTTGGTATAAGATAATACATGGTTTCCTTGTCAATGCTAGAGCTTAGGATCCCTTGTTTGGTAGTTTTCTCAAGATAGGTTGTGGGGTCCGTTGTACTGGGTAGATAAGCTGGATCATCTAAGATTGTGGTCATTTTTTGTTTATAGTCAGCACTGTTCATGACTACAGAGCAATTTCCCTTGTCAGCTGGTAGGACCACAATGCTGTTGTTTTCTCTTAGTGCCTTGAGGGATTTGAGTTCCTAGTATGAGATGTTTATTGTCGGTGGTTTGGCAGATCTTAAAATGTGGCATGTTTCCTGTCTTATTGTCTCGGCTAATGTGGCAGGGAGTTGTGAGATAGCAGTCTCGACACCAGTGATTATGTCTTCTTTGGGAAGGCGAGTTGGTGCAATTCCAAAGTTAAAACCTTTGGCCAGTACGGTTTTGGTAGGTTCGTCTAGGAGCTGGTCTGAAAGATTGTAAACCACTTTGTCGACGTTGAGTGGTTTTGCTGCAGGTTTTTGTCTCCGTCTGAGAAGGTTGTATTTTTCTTTCTGTCTATTGGTAATTAATAATCTATTCTGTTCGGCTCTGTTGTTAGATATTAAGTCTAGCTGTTGCCAGAGGAGAGGGTGTAGCGTAGTGGTTAGAGCTATGTGGGTTTTCAGGATATTTTGACTGATGCTGTCAAGTTTCTGTCACTTGGTTTGGATTTGGTCCCGAAGCAAAGCTTTTCTTGCGTTGTATAGTATTTTGTTTGACCTGGCTGTCGGATTTTGGTGTGACAGCCTCATACAGACGGGTGTTATGTCTGTAACTCTACAGGGACGTAAAAATGCTAAATCGCATAATAATTGAGAGCGCTTTGTTCGTAGTTTCTCGAAACTACGGGTGAGGTGGTAAATTTCCTTCCCGTGGAGGTTTATAATGTTGTATTTGAGGTTTTCGCGGATAGATACCTGTATTGTATTGTTTTCTCAGGGATTCCGCGTTGATGCTGAGGGTTGGCTCTCAAAACCTACCAAAACCATACTGGCCAAGGGTTTTAACTTTGCAATAGCACCAACTCGCCTTCCCAAAGAAGACATAATCACTGGTGTCGAGACTGCTATCTCACAACTCCCTGCCACATTAGCCGAGAAAATAAGACAGGAAACATGCCACATTTTAAGATCTGCCAAACCACCGACAATAAACATCTCATACTAGGAACTCAAATCCCTCAAGGCACTAAGAGAAAACAACAGCATTGTGGTCCTACCAGCTGACAAGGGAAATTGCTCTGTAGTCATGAACAGTGCTGACTATAAACAAAAAATGACCACAATCTTAGATGATCCAGCGTATCTACCCAATACAACGGACCCCACAACCTATCTTGAGAAAACTACCAGCCAAAAGATCCTAAGCTCTAGCATTGACAAGGAAACAATGTATTATCTTATACCAAGGGAGAAATCTTCACGGTGTCCCCAGATATATGGTTTACCAAAGATCCACAACGATGGAGCCCCACTACGACCAATAGTAAGCTCCGTTGGTTCACCTGTCCAATTTCTTGCGAAACATTTAGCAAAATGTTTACAAACATACGCCGAAGATTGTGATCCCTATGTCCGCAATGCTGAACACTACATAGACATACTGAAAAATCAGCAACTCCAGCCCGGCCACCTCCTTGTGAGCTTTGACATTGAATCTTTATTCACAAAAGTACCGGTCCCTGAGGCCTTAAACATCATAAGATCAAAATTAAAACCAGAAAAGTATGTATCAGATCTGGCAGCACATTGTTTAAAGAATACATACTTTAGGTACGATGGTCAAATATACAAACAAGTCCTAGGAGCACCAATGGGTTCACCTCTTTCCCCAGTAATAGCCAACATATTTCTTACAGATTTTGAGGAAAAGGCAATCTCATCAGCCACACTTAAACCTACACTCTGGTTAAGATATGTTGACGACACATTTGTAATCTGGCCCCACGGCAAACGAGAGCTGGACAAATTCCTTAACCATCTTAACTCCCAACACGACCAAATTAAATTCACAATAGAGATAGAAAAGGATCAACAACTTCCTTTCTTGGATGTTTTGGTACAGAAGAAACCTGACGGCACTTTGAGTCACACTGTGTACCGGAAACCAACCCACACAGACAGATATCTGAACGCTTTTTCGCACCATCATCCCAAATAACTAGCATCTGTAGTCAACACTGTTACCACCCGATCCAAAAGACTAGCCGACCAGCTTAACTTACCGAAAGAATTGAGGAACTTACGAGAAGCTCTTTCTTCAAATGGATATCTTAAACAGCTTAATATCCAGAGCTTTCCGTCGTACAGAGAACAGTAGCCAAAGAACTGAAGAACGCCAGAAACCCGTTAGCACAGCATACCTACCATATGTTCATGGATCAACTGACAAAATCGCCAGAATCCTTAAAAGACACAACATCGACACCAGTTTCAAACCTAACCAGAAAATATCCTCCATGCTACGCAGCGTTAAAGACACCATCCCGTTAGAATCCCATGGAATTTACGAAATACCTTGCGGAACATGTGAACGAACCTACATTGGACGTACCAATAGAAAAATATCTGCTAGGATTCAAGAACATGTAGTTTCAGTCAGACACAGAGACAAAGTTTCATCGGCACTTGTCCAACACACAAACACCGATCACTGGATGGACTTGACACAATTGGACAAAAATTCAAGAACTATTGCACAGATTAGCCACGAAATGTCACGAGTATACAGAGAAGCCATAGAGATAGAAAAACGAGACTACTGCATGAACACGAGAGACGATTCCTTGAGACTGCCCCCAGCATGGCGACCGATCATATTCACCCTCAAAATTCAATCCCAGACACCCCAGACTCATGTACGACCAATAAGACAAACAAACAACCGAACCGAAGCACCGCACACAACGCGCATGACCCGAAAACAGACAACTATAAGTAGTCGCATCGCACAAACGAGCTCTCAGTATGCGTCTAACGGTTGACCCGCACGGACGCATATATCTCTTGAGAATGGCGAATGTTAGTTCGCCGAAACGTCGAGAATCCGGTTCTTTTCAGAGCCAACCCTCAGCATCAACGCGGAATCCCCGAGAAAACAATACAACACAGGTTTTTATCTATCCGCGAAAACCTTAAATACAACATATATATATATATATATATATATATATATATATATATATATTTTTTTTTTTTTTTTTTTATATAATTGCATATATATTATATACAATGTATATGCAGTTGCAAATTAGCGTTAATTAACTCTTATCAATGTAATTCGTCAACATAATTAACTATATTTATAAATGCAAGAAATATAAAATATGCGCTTTGCATATAATCCGCATATATAATATATATATATATATATATATATATATATATATATATATATATATATGTATATATATATATATATATATATATATATATATATATATATATATATATATATATATATATATATATATATAAATATATATATATATATATACCATTGAAAAAGTTAAATCAAATTAATTTAAAATCATTTTTACAAAAATATTGTGAACCTAATATACCTGACGAGAGTACCTTAAAAAATTATCTAAATTCTTATAATATTCAAACAATGTAAGAAATTAGACAACAAAGTATCAACAAATGTGGCCATTATATTGCCCATTTGTTAATAAGAACTCTTTATGAAGACCATTTCGGGACATCATATTTAATTTCATCGAAACAACTTGAAAAAACTAATCATTAAACATTTTCTCGATTTGTACAAAAAAATGTATTAAATTTCTTTTTACCCTGAGAAAAAAATTGACTTATGTTGTTAGACGTATGATAAAAGCTGTTTTTGAAGTGAAAACTTCTATTGCGGCGCTGAATGCATTTGGGTAGGGGGTAACCTCATGGATTTGCGTCAGCGTCATCAATAACTGCGTTCTATAGAAAAAAATTCTATTACTCAAAGATGTGTTCAAAAGAACGCATTTATACGCATATGTTTAAGGTTGGCTCTGAACGTCAAACTTAATAGTCAAAGTTTTGGCAGTGTTGACAGAACGCAGCGCCTCTAAGGAAATATCAACCCCTATAATCAGTGTGCAGTGCCAAGAGTACGTACTTTTAACGGATGTACTAGTAGATATACTTGTGCCGGACTATTGGAATGTTCAGATTACTGGATTGTATCGAAGAATTCATGGTAAATCACAAATCAAAAAACAAAGTTTTAGGCAACCAAATGTACTTGTGTGCTCTCCAAAGCAAGGAAACTCCAAAATAAAATTAATAGTCAGCCATATAGAGATAAGAATAAGAAAAAAACTGTTACAATAAGTAATTCAAAAATTTATAAACATCGAACAATCACAGCTGAGAAGGAGGGAAAAATTGCACGTCGTAAAGGATATTCCAAACAAATAGTATATTTTACAGCGAGAGATGAAAGTGGCGTTTTTTAGTTAGCAATCACAACGAACCAAAAAAAAACCGCATTCATCTCGAGTAGTAAATGCAATTATTTTTACTGATTTCGACTTTAATAAATTCAATTCGAAGCGAACTGTTAGAACTGCAATTACAAATTTAATTGTTGGTTTGATTGTTTCCATGGTTACATATTGCATTCTCATAGAAGATGATACTTTTCAAGTCAAATGTCCTAATTTTATTTCGGTTTTTTAAACAGTTTCAGGCTCGTTTTACGTTTGTACATAAAATATGTCATTGAAATTGATGCAATTAATAAGAAAGTCCATGCAAATTTGGTTAGTTTAGTGTTTTAATCGAGAAAATCATCATTTAAAATGCTGATTTTCGTCACTAGATGTAAAATCTCTATTATATGTAAATCGATCTCTAGAATGGAAAAATGTCACTTTCATGTAGGGTAAGCCGTGAAAAAATGCCATTTTCACATATATCAGTAGAAAAAATTAATTTACATACAGATAAATCTTCAAAAGCAGTTATAAGGCATGTTTCTAAAAGTCAAAATTTCCATAACTCACAAATTGCAGACCTATTAACAAGAAATGTGCCATATATCCTACCAATTCATTTTGCTGACCTATCAAGACAAAATCAACCAAACATTCCGGATTCAAATTCATATTATGATGACGACATTAACAGTCATTCTCCTTAAGAAGTGAGTTATGTTCCAGAATTTCATTAAACAATACTAACAAACTATGTACCAAATTTGATTAATTAACATACTGATAAATCCCCAAAACCAGGTTTAAAGCTGTTTTTTTTTTCAAAAGTTTTCACTTCAGTCGGCAGTGCCTGACTGCCTATATATATTCTTTTTTTTTTATTGAAACATTATTCACACAATTAAAAAATAATGCTAGATTTTTTGTTGTTAGCGATTTAATTGGTAATGCCAAAAAGTTTTTTTAAAAGCCCCTTTGGGTCCCTTCAAGCCATTTTTATAAGGTGACTTCCGAATGGTAAATTGCGTCTTGAACCTATAATTACCAGATAGGGTGCGTAGTTAGACGCCGCAACTTTTTATGCCGATAATTTTGCAGGTATTAAAGATATAGTTCTCGAAATCAGTGATTCTAGCTCCGCATTGGAAAATTGCAAAAAAAATGTTAAAAGTACGGATATGCCCTCTATCAAAATCAATTGAAATTATAGAAGAATTTTATTGGAGAAATTGTAATTATGAAAGAAGTTCTTTATAAAAGTTAAAGGTGCAGTAGGTATCTATACACGAAAAATTTAAAGCTGTAATAATAGAAAATGAGGGATTTTTAAGATTAAAAAATATCAACAAAATCTTAAAAGGCGAAATAGTTTTTTCTTACTTATTACTACTACTATAAATTAGTTACTTGTTACTTCAAATGTTACTTCAAATGTTGTTACTTCAAATGACACAGATAATTCAAACTTACTGAAGTCAATGACTTGTTTCAGTATGACACAGAGCTAGATACTTGCTGCGGAAAGAATGATAAAGTTCGAGTATAGGGTGGATGGGTTAGGAGATGAAAGGATAATAAAGGAAATCTTTCGAGTAGCGAAGAAAGAGGGGTTAAGTGGTAGAAGAGAGAGTGGTTGGGGGCTGAATAAAAGGAAACTGAATGAGAGAGGCGGGTTATCATCCGAGGGGTTGGAAACGGAAAAAAGTGCGGGTGCTCAGTGGAAACGGGTGCTAAGAGAGAGGTTATTAGAAGTGGACTTCCAAGAGCGCCAATCCAAAATAGAGGCTAGCAAATATCACCAAGGCTACAGTCAGATACAAGTGTACGGCCGTGTTTCTGGTTATTTGAGGACAAGTAAAGGGTCGGACGACCAGTCCGTGTTGGCGAGATTTATGTGTGATAATGAAGAGCGTGGAAGGAGACATTGGATGAATGAGGAAAGTAGAAGGTGCTTGGTGTGTGGGTTGAAGGAGGATATGTGGAGTCATTGGCTGGAAGAATGCACGATGGCGGAGTGTAATGACCAGGAGAGAAGGCGAGGAAATATTGGAGTGAGTGTATGGACGAGAGCGGGAAGGGACTGTCATTTTTATACAGAGTGAAAAGGTGGAAAGAGCGGATGCGACGGGGTAGTTTTTTGAGTGTTGCGGTTTAGTTTTTTTTTTAGATTGTGAACTTATGTCCGATGTACAGGTGTTGATGTATAGGTTTATAGGGTGGTAAAATTTCTTTTTTTTCTTTTTAATGGGGTTTAAGTTTCACAACTTTTTTATTATTATTATTTTTTTCTTTTGCTTATGTATATTTTGTATGGAAATGGAAATTATTATAATTATGCCAATAAAGGTTATTATTATTAGATACTTACAAAATAAGTGCATATCAGTTAAAAAAAAAAACGTATGCTGTCAGGGGACCCCCGCCAGGAACGAAGAAGGCAAGATAAGTTGAACTGCGGCCCTAAACAAAAGCGTCAATTTGATAAATGCATGAAAAAAATTGTCGGTTTTGTTTTGGGCCGCATTGGAACTAGTTTTGCGGCCCGCAAGACAAGTTCGATAATTTTTTTCATTCATTTATTTTACACCAAATTTTGAGTATAAGTTTGCAAATTTCGCAACGCAAGCAGTTAGTCTGTAGATATAGACAAAAATCCACCAATTATTTAGTATATAGACGAGATTATTATATTACATCAAAACTTGCTTGACAGATAACATGTTTAGTTGATTTATATTCGGAGTGTGCAACTTGCGGCCCAAGACCAGTTACTATGAAAAACAAAACATCAAAATAGACCTTTTTATAGTTGAATTTTTTTTGTGCGCATGTGTCTATTCGCCATGTTTTTCGGGAACTTTTTTACATATAACCAGTGAAAATAACAAAATGTACCCGAAACCTTAATATTTCCGCCTTATAAACATGGAAGACGCGCATGCGCTAACCGTAAACAGTTCTGTTATCTAGTCTGTTATAAATGACAGATGACATATTAAGTTTAGTTACTAAGTTACTAAGATAGTTACAGCTAGGAAACTAACTGCAAGCTTTTAACAACAACTATCTGGTTTATAGATATTGTTAAAGATTGTTAAGTTTTGAAACTTAAATGACATTTCCAGAAGCTCTTGTAAAAGTGTTTAATTTTCCAGAACTTTTTAATTACCGATATTCAACTGTCGATTGCTAAGTTACTAAGATAGTTACAGCTCGGAAACTAGCTGCAAAGGTCTATTTTATTATTTTTAGTTATACAGTGAAATCTGTCAGATTGTGTAAAACCGAGTTATTACATGATCTGCCAACTGGTCGTGTATTCTATTTGAAATACTCGATACTACTAGCTAGTTCGTGAAACCATCTCAAATATGTTTCTTTATTTATCTCTTTATTAATAGATTTGATAATTAAGACACTTAGGTTTATAGTATCAGATGACAATACATAGGCATCTCTTCAAACGTCGAATCGGTAAGTAAGATAGTGTAAAACTCAGTTAAAAAAGTTCCTTATATAAAATTTTAGATTTCTACATGAATTAGATTAACTACTCGAACTGCCGACAGATCATGCAATGGCTCAGTTTTAAACAATCTGAATGACTTCACTATATGACTACAACATATATAAATATAGTAAATATCAATCACTCCAATTACATGTAAGATAAATATTTGTAAACAGTTAGCAATTGCTTCAAATCATACAGTTTTTTTTTTTTTTTATTAACTTACTTCAGTATTTTGTAAACTTTCTTGAGTTTCGATTTCTCAAAACCTAATTAAAATTTGTAGCAATTCTCCCAAGAGGACCTCTCAAATAGTGCCGTTCGGAACCGGCGATAAACTGCTAGGTCACGCATATTAGTGTGACGATTCGTTCCACAAATATGCGCGAGAGGTCGCCTACACTCTAGGAAGAAGGCACGGCACGCATAAAAAATTCGAATAACGAGTATAATATAAACAATATAACTGTTGGATGATTTAACACGACAAAACACAAAAATACATTTGAACATATTTTATTCTCGTTTAGATTTAAGGTTATAAACCGACCACGCTCGTCTGTCACTATGCGATAGAAACCGAGAGAGCACGCATTATAGAAATATACACAGAGGGAAAGAGAAAGAAAGAGAGAGCGCGGTATAGAAATATACAGTGAGAGAAAAAGACAGGCGTATAACGTAACGTAACGTTTTCTGCCGAATCGCTCCTACCGAGACCTCCCTAAAGGAACTTCGTTCCAAAAATATAAAAAAATTGACTTTGGTTACCTTCTGCCCCATGGCCGTCCATATAACTATATTCAACCTTTCCGAAAAAACAAATCTCATGTTGAAATACAACAGATATTTGTTTTCTACGACTCAGTTCACTTCCTTGACACTAAAACAAGACACCAGACAAATAACGTTGTTTTTTTTAAATCAGATCTTTCTATTTAACCTAAAGTTAAATACCTAAAAAACTATCTGCAGACGCGTTTCGAGATTTATCTCTCATCAGCAGATTTGCTCTGATGAATTACAAAATGGAATACATTTACATTAGTTTGAAAACCATGTGCTGGGCTGTCGAAGATAGGTTATGTTTTCACATGTGTGTTGAAAGACCTGAACTTAGTTTCAGTTATTGATTTATATGATAATTGAATATAGGGTAAAACTAAGCTATTTATAGATACAATCATACCAACTTATTACAGAGGAACACAGCTTGAATATATAAATATATTCAAACTTTCCGAAGCTCTATAATATTCTTAAGTATTTTCAAGACTATAAAACAAATCTCATGTTGAAGGACAACAGATATTTGTGTGCACTGATGAGAGATAGATCTCGAAACGCGTCTGCAGATGACTATTTATTCAATTAATCAATCAATAAAACAAATATATTTCATTAAATATAGGCACATGTAAGTATTAAGCTAAATGAAATATGTCTAGAAGAAATAACAATAATAATCTATACAATAGAAAATACAATATAATACACACAAAGATATACTTAATTAAAGATTTTGCTTTCTGGGGAGATGTAGTATCTCTTACTAAAATATATTTAAAGAGTCTCTTTTAAAAAGTCTCTTTTAAAAAGTCTCCTTTAAAGAGGTCTCTTTAAATATATTTTAGTCACTTTGGGTTAAATAGAAAGATCTGATCTTAAAAAACAATATTATTTATCTAATGTCTTGTTTTAGTGTCAAGGAAGTAAACTGAGTCCTAGTGAATAACACAAATATCTGTTGTCTTTCAACATGACATTTTTTGCATCCTTGTATAATGATTATACAAATGCCTTAAGACAAGCAAGCTGGTGATACTATATAAGCAACGCAAACCAAATGTGTTAATTGGAACACATTATCATTGTCGTAAGCTCACTGTGACACACTATATTCTCATGTGCATCAACATTTATTTTAACAACAATTTTTGCTCTAACAGCGACGTGTTTAGGGGGTCAATGGGAGATAATTTTAAACTTTGTACGTCACACGGTTTCAGTTTAAGCATTGTGCAAAACTTTCTGTACAATTTTAGCATTTGTGATTATTAATGGTGATCTGATTTGAGTTCGAAAGTTAAAAATCGGATTCCTTTTCCTCTGCCTAACTCACTGAAAGCAAACACCGCGACTTCGCTAAGCTTCGTGCGTTTCGTAATTACGTTTCGCCTGTTATTCCTATTCTATATTTTGGCTGGTTTCTTTGTTTCGTGAAAATTTATAACGCGGCGCATGCGAAGAAATTAAATATTCCACGGTGTAGGAAAAAAGTATCTTTCCGCATGTGACTGTATGTGTGCGTGAGTGTATGTGTGTGTGTGTGCGTCCGAGCGGTAATGGAAATTTAGTACGGGACGTTGATTTTTCTCATTTCAGGGGAATAATTGGATTCATATTTTCCGTTTCGCATAAGAGACGGAATAATATGAAAATAATGAACGGAGGGCGAATTCACCAGGAAATTGTTACAAAAAAAAACTTTTATAAAACAAACTTCTATATTTATATTCTTTGAAAGGCCACTTTGCCACTTCACGATTCATTTAAAATTCTAATACAAGAAACGCAACCAAGACATTCAACCATAAATATGGGACTACAGATATCAGATGATGTGACATTTTAATTTTTTAGTTTGTAAATAAGATATGTAACGAAAGCAAACTTGCGCCTATTTGTGTACGAGTCTAAATTTGGACATACGCAACATAAAATGCTAGAAACATCAATTTTGTTTTCCTCAATTTTGTTTGTTATCAAACAGAAGGAAAATCTAGATGATGAACGACCATCATCATAAAGATTTTCCTTCAGGATATAATTCATCTATCGAAAAATACAAAAATGTTACATGAATAGGTGCTGCATGAAATAATATCAACAATTCGGTCACAATTTGGTGATCACTGTAAATAGAACTGAATTGAAAACAGTTAAACAAGAGAAATAGTTTACTGCCCTTTGGATAATTGAAGATGTTCAATTCTTATTAATCACATCGCCTCATACAACATTAGTGACTATTATACTCCTAATGTATATTTAAAGATTGTGCAGTGCATTTTTACAATAAAAAATCATTCGCAATATCGAAATCACTATTGATGAGACTAATATTCCTGTGAGAGATTTCGTTAGAAAATTTAATATCTCTTAATCCTATTCGTATATAATATTATATTGTGAGATACTATCCTGTGATCGTTAAATGATATCCTTGGTAACACTGTCTATTTGTGTCCCCTTTGTTGATAAAGCCTCGTTAATAAATTCTCCTAAATATCTACGCAGGCTGTCAGTGAAGCCGCTAACATATCAATGGGAATTAATTATGGCACAAGATTATTTTCGATTAAATTGTTATGATGCTTGTACAAGAAGCTTAATAATATGGCAACAGTTTATTCTGCAATCGTATTCGTCGAGTGAGGGGCGCTTTGTCTCATTGAATGCAAACGTCTATATTTTGGGTTGGAAATTCCATAAAAATCTAGATAGAAGCTTCTTGTTCCGAAAAGCTATTATCTATCAAAAACGTATATTCTAAAATTTGTTTTCTAAATTTGTCTGGACTACAAATGAAATTGGAAATCAAAATCTTAATGTCTGAATTTTTTTAGATTCAACAAAAACGTCCGTTATAATTTCTTGTTGTCATCAATAATTACCGATTTATATTAGAGATTATCTAAGTATATTTAAAAATTGTTTTGTGAATCTATCTAGATTACAAGAAAACGTAAAAAATGATTACAAAGAAAATATGAAAATCTAAATGATATATATCATATTAAAATATACAAAGAAGGTTCTAGTTTTCAAAACATATTATCTTAATTATCTAGGTATAATATAGAACTCCTTTCGTGAATATATCTAGATTACAAGCGAAACTACAGATTAAACTTTTAATGTCCTTGGAAATTCTTCTTATTCTATGGGTGCCGTGATCGTTCAAAGATCGTAGGCAAGCATGATCGCAACCATGTTGTTTATGATAATTTTGTCTACAGCAGTCTAGAAAAGCTGTAATGTTGTCTGTCCACACCACTGCTTAAGATTTTGTAGCCAGTAGGTACGTCTTCTTCCAGGGCCTCTTCTGATATCTATCTTTGCTTGTATGATGAGGTGTAGTATTTCATATTTATCACTATCTTTCATATTATGGCCGAAGAAGTCTTTTTTATCAATGTGGTCACTTCCGTTTCTTTATTAATGCGTCGCAGTATTTCTTGGTTTGTAATCCTGTCCGTGCAACTGAATGTTATCTTTTGTGTGGACACCCACATCTCTAGTGTATTCAGACGTTTTAACATGGTATCTGATTGTCCAGGCCTCCATCTCGTATAGCAGAAAAGGATAAGGAGAATACGTACTCTGAGGCTTAGCGTCAAGTCGTGACTAAGAAAGGTCTATTTGTTTGGATTTTAATCACATTCTTTGGAGGTTTGTTCCGTTGACGGTAATGCCGGTTTCTTGGATATCGTTAAGCTTATAATCATATATTTTCTTTTATCGATGTTAAGTTTTAAGGAAATTCTATTTTTTTATATCGCATAGAACTCTACATAGAAGCTAGGTCTTAAAAGTTATTATTTACGTATATTCTAGAATTTGATTTGAACAAAAAGTTTCGAAAAATTCCACAATTTGTTCCTTGTCTACCTAGCAAATTCTATATTTTTGATTATTTAGTCTTTAAAAATTTACCTAGAAGTTTATAATTTTCAAAAGTAGAAAGAAGTCAAAAAATAAAATTATAAGAGGAAATTTCCCCGAAAGTATGACTACCCTAATGGACTTTCATTATTTTCATCATGGATTTCATCATGGATTTTCATTCGATTATTATAATAAATCAAAAGATTTGCTGGTGATGGAGAGGAAGCTTATAGACATGGCATCAGATTCGACATTAAAATCTTAATTCTAAGGATCCACTATTGCCATGAATTTGAAGAAGTGAAGAAAGGGAAGGCATGAAAACTGGAAGAGTTGCCTCTTAAATTAAAACTTTTAAAATAGGAATAAAGTAGATATCTTTTGGATCTATCGAACACATATATGATCCAATAGATATTAAGTGTTTGGTGGACTAAATATCTTCCATTTTAAAATGGATAGTATCGAAAAAAATGTTTAGATTTTTTAAATTAATAATAACTATTTTTCAAGCTTTTCAACTAAGAAGAAAAAGAAATGAATTCATTATCATCATTTTGACAAGGCTCTATTATATTTTTTGCTAAGAGCTTATTTATTTTATGCCTAAGTTTATAATTCCATTTTTAGCCCAATTTTCATTAGTGGTTTCGTGTGATATGGATTTCTCTGAAAGGTATTTTATAACCTTTCAGACAATCTAGGACAAATTTATCATATGTAATTTATTCCTAGTTTTGCGTAAAGTATTTTAGGCAGCCTGCGGACTTCTGTACCTCATCTACTTCCTTAGGGGCTGCAGGTGATTTGATGACCGACTCGATGCTTCTGTCGTATTTTACCTATTTTATTGAGGTCGGGGCTTCAATTTTTTATCTGTGTTTCTCTGGACACCCTTCCTGCATCCATTTCGCCATATAATTTTTAATTCTTCATTCATTTTTTTTGGAATACCTTTTTTAGAGTCAGATTGCCCTTCTAGCATTTCTAAGATAACCTCATTGACCTAGGGTGTTTTCAGTTGCTTCTACGTATTCAGTAAGAGCTATCTAATTTGATTTCTCTTTTGCTTTTGGGGATTATTGGATGAGATTACCTGTATCAACATTTGATCCAGATTTTCTTCTAAAAAAAAGAAATTATTTTGTAATACGGACCTTTATTGTAAGTATTATTATAACTTCTTCTAATGGATAGTTTGTCGTAGGGACTGTTAGTCGTATGGACAGTTTGTTTTATGGACAGTTTGTCGTACAGACAGTTTACTTTTTAGGTGATACAGGTTTCGTATGGAAACTCATTTATCTTTTTTGATGGACAGGCAGTTTGTCGTATGGACAGTTTCTTGTATAAACAGTTTGTCATGTAGACAGTTTGTCGTATGAACAGTTTGTCATATAGACAGTTTTTTGTACATGTTGTGTTGGCACAACGAACGTGTCCCGTATGGAGGCTAAATACTTTTTATGTGATATTGGTTGCGTATGAAGACTAATATATCTTTTAGTTATACAGACAGTTTGTCATATGGACAGTTTGTCATATAAACAGTTTGTCATATAGACAGTTTGTCGTATAGACAGTTTGACATTTAGACATTTTTTGTACATGTTGGTTTTTGTACAAAAAAACATACTTAAGTGTGAATGAATCACCACACTTAACACTTATGTCAATACCCAGTCGTTACAACGTTATTCAATACCCGGGTACCCGGGTACCCGCATGAAATTTTCATCCAATAAAATAATTTTATTACCCGGACACTTGCACATTACAACTCGGGATTTCCCATAGAGTATTCCACTATCCGAAAAACACTATTTCTATACATAAAACCGTCGGGTGGACAAAGTATGGATCAAAATAGGGTGGATATGCGACACCGAAAATTCCTATCCATTGAAAGGTCAAATTTACACTGGCAATATAACAACTGGCCGAGAAATAAATCAAGGTGAAAGAGTAGTAAAATTAGCTGCAAAATATAAAGGATCCGGGAGAAAAATTACAATGGAATGAAAATTACAAATGGATATTTTTCATACTTTAGCATAAGCAAAGCATTTATTGTCATGGAAGCTAACAATTGTAGGAACATTGAAAAAAAATATTCCAGTAATAAAATACAGTAGACATAGCCTAAAGATCGTCTAAAGTCTAAAGATCGTGAAGAATCTCTTCTCTATTTGGGTTTCATGATAAAGTTACTCTATGCGCTTATGGTCCTAAAAAATAGAAAGTTGTTATACTTTTATCTACGATGCACTCAGATGCAGCAATTTGCAGCGTAGACAAAAAAAACAGAAATTGTTCAGTATTATAATAAAACAAAAATTGGTCTGGATATTGGTAATGGATCAGATGTTGGTCCGTTACACAACCCACAGACGGACTAACCGATGGCCTCTCGCAGTTTTTTTTTAATATTTTGGATATCGCCAATCTTTCCAGCTTTATCAGTTATCTAAATAACAAAATGATGATGAAATGAAAAAAACGAGCGCCGATTATTTTTACGAAAATTAAGTGAATATAATACTTATGCCAGTGATTCAAAAACGATCTCAAAATATGCAAATTATGAGAAATTTCACCATTAGTATTACCATAGAAACAATCTATGGAAAACCAATAAATCCTAGAAGCAGGGCAACAACATCAAGTGAGTCAGGCGGGTCTACTGAACAGACAGATTCCACTGGACGAAAATTGGTTGTAGGATCATGTCATATTTGTTACCAGGGTGTCTATCAAAAATCGGAGAAAAATCGAAAATCGTGTAAAGAATGTAGCAAACCAGTTTGCGATTTACATTCAAAATTGTAAAATGTGGCGCATGTTTCCAATAATAAATTGAATATAAAAATATTTTATGTATAATTTATAATAAGTTTTATTATAAAATTAATCAAAGGATAAATAAATCCGTTTATTTATATGTTAAGTAATATTTTTTATCCCTATAAATAAGTTTAATTATTTATTTATATATGGGTACCAGGGTACCCCGGGTATTGAACAACGGGGTATTTGACTTTAAGTCCAAAAATTTGATATATTTTTTGGCATATTTTATTATTAATGTATATGAATCTATGTCAATAGACTCAAATAACGAGGATCTGAAAGGATTTGATAATTTTTCGTTAAATACAAAAAATATGTAAGCAAGAACATGCAAAAGGGTACCCGGGTACCCGGGTATTAAAATAAGTGTTTTAAGTGTTTAAGCATTTTTCAAGTAAGTGTCTTGTATGGAGGCTAAATACTTTTTATGTGATAATGGTTTTGAATAGATACTTCGTAATGGTACTCATATATCATTTTTGTTATACAGACAGTTTGTCGCATGGACAGTTTGAAACTTACACAGTTTTTTTTTACATGTTGTTTTTGTACAAAAAACATACTTAAGTGTGAATTAATGACCACAATTAAGCATTTCTTTAGTTAGTGTCTCGTATCGAGACTAAATATATTGAACCTTCATTTTTTTGTTATACAGACAGTTTGTCGAATGGATAGTTTGTCATATAGACAGCTTTTGTACAGAAACATACTTAAGTGTGAATTAATCAACACACTTAAGCATTTTTTAAGTAAGTATCTTCTATGGAGACAAAATACTTTTTATGTGATACTGGTTTCCTATCGAAACTCATGCATCTTTTTTATTATACAGACAATTTGTCGTGTAAACAGTTTGTCATATAGACAGTTTGTCGTATGCACAGTTTGTCATATAGACAGTTTTTTGTCAATGTTGATTTGATAACAATGGAGGAGTTCCCGGGAAAAAAAAGAATCATCGAGAAATTGTTTTTGTACTCTGAATACTTTTTTTCTATAGATTCCAATTCCTCAGAAGATGATATAGGGTAAACCACCCAATTATTGGCACTTTAAGAGTGAGCTTCGTGTCAGTCTGAAATTAAATTACCATAAAATTTCATTTACAAGAGCTAGTAGACAAAACATGTGCCAGTATCGAAGAAAATACTTTAATCTTTGTTTTTATAACCGTTTTTATGTTATTGAATAGTATTTAATAGACATTATATACTTAAATCAAAAAGACTACAGAAAATCCCATTATTGGCATAGATATATTCAATATTGTCATTTATTAGTCTAATTATTGGCATGTAGTTAAAGTAGGAGATGTAGGTACCTACCAATCATTAATAATAAAAGAAATATCTATCTATACCTAGGGTATAATTAAAACATTGTATTAGTAGGTAAATATCTGCTTTTATTTAGGTATTAAAGAATTTAAAGTTTTAATAAAATTATTTTAAAATCAACTTTTATAATATAAACCATAGGTTCCCAACCTGGGGTACATGTACCCCTGGTGGTACATTGCGTTGTTGCAAGGGGTACAATATAAATTTCTTATGAAGAGCTTATTAATGTACTGCACCAAAACATCAGACTTCTCTTCAGCACCAGTTATCAATTTGTTGTAGTTATCGAATAGCATACTCGTGGTTTTTTTCTTGTATATGCCTAATAAGTTAAAATCATCGTGCAAGTTTTGGAGCCTTTCTATCTCCGAGCATTCTTGTTCAGCCAGGTGTTTTTTGCTTGCCGAAATTTAGATCTTATGATTCCTTGCCAACTGTTGTACTTTGCACCATCTTTGTTCTTGTAGGCTCGTCTTTCATACATTAATTCAAGGATTTCATCAGTTATCCATTTAGTTTTAAGGCTGATATCTTCTAGTAGGAAGTTAGGTATTTAATGCGCTTTTTTAAATTTCGGTTGTTTGATTCCACAATTAAATATGGCTTATGTTCTGACAATCAAGCTCGTTCAACTTGTTGTTTCATTGAAATATTTTGTTGAATATTTGGATTTTTCAGTTGTTCAAGATCATTTTTTTGTTTGGTTGGTGTTTCGCCTTCTGATGTAATCTTAGTTCTTAATTTCGCTTCCAGTGGGGTGTGATCTGAAGGCACGTCAGTTCCTGGATATGTGCATGCTCTGATTATTGCTGAAGCAAATCTTTTATTTATTAGTATGTAATCGATTTGGTTACGTACGCTATGTTGTTGGTTGTCTTGTGGAGATTTCCAGGTGTTTAGTCTTCTTGGCGGGAGCCGGAACCAAGTAATGCTTATTTTGAAGATCTTTCCCTGGCAGAATTGTATTAATTTGTCTCCTCTTTCGTTTCTATCTCCTAGTCCAAATGCACCAACTATTCCATATATTTTATCTGATCCAACTTTTGCGTTAAAATCCCCTATAATCATGGTCAGTTCGTGTGATTTTGTGTGTTGTAATAATTCGGAGATTTGGGAATAAAATTCTTCGATTTCATTCTCACTCGATTCCGAAGTTAGAGCATACATCTGTGATGTTCATAGAGAAGGATTGCCATTATTTTTAAAAGCATTGTTCTATCTGTGTTTGGTATAAAAGCGGTTATAGAATCAGCTATGTAGTTTAATACAATTATACCAACACCTCTTCTATGTCTACGAGTATCATTTTCTGAGTAATATATAGTTTTGTTTTCTGATTGAAATTTACCTGAACCTGGCCAGAATGTTTCGCTTACTCCAAGAATGTCATGTTCAATCTTTTCCTTTCTCTGATGGTGTTTGCGAGTTTGCCGGAGACTGAGAAACGTATGTTAGTTGTAACTTCCATGAGACTTTTCGTGAGATATTGCTTCAGTGGTTTCCCGTTGCCTTCTGAGAGATTTATAGTTTTATTTTATAATTATAATTTATATGTATTAATCATCATAAAACTTTGTTTTATCATGATTTTTTATTTTGTTTTTTTTTGGCCTAAACATACTAAAACTTTTATTTCCCTATCTCTAAAAAAAAGGGGATTGGTACAGAATTTTTAGCAGTTCATTTTAGAAGGTACAATTTTTCAAAAAGTTGGGAACCACTGATATAAATAATTTCTCTTATTCTACTCGGTTTGGCAGTCTCACTTTATCAGTACTTAAATGTCTATCCTTGAGATCTTATAACTTTAGTACTTCCCTACCAACAAAATATTAATCATTCTGAATAAGAAAATCCTTTTCGTTCATCATTCTCGAAGTTTCCGGTATTGCTTGACTTTCGAGCTTATTCTTCATATTCTTCCCCAAGTATTTCGAATAGTCTATAGCTGTTGAGTCTCATGGAAAAAGACCGGTGGAAAAAGCCCGGAAACAATTTATAATTGTATCTGGTTTTAGGTATTTATGAATAGTTTTTTGCAACAGTGGCACAAAATCAACTTTTGTAAGAGCTTAAGATGGATCGTCACGCCGCCACTCTAAGACGGTCTTTTGCCAACCACCTTTTAGAGGTCTAATAGCTGAGACATCTGCAAGCTGAAGCAATCAAGTGCAATTGAGATAAAGTGCTATAAGCACAATATCCAATGAGGAACAAAGCTTACTGACCGCATAAGTGAGCTGTTTTTTAATAAATTCTGATGCGCTATTCAAAAGATCTTTTTTCCGTTTAGGAAAACTCTTTGCATATCTAATATTTAACTAATTCTTTAATTTATTCTATTCGTCTGCGTTAAGTACTAGACTTGGACCAGGCTGAGGTTTATGATCTGGTTCCTTAATCCGAAATTGTAGCGTAGCTCAAGGAACCAGATGATATTGTTTCGCTGCTTGCTTTTTGGCCATGCCATTTTTAATCGCTTTTAAAACCATTTTTTATACTTTCCTCACTATATTGTTTTCGTTTACTTTTTTCTATTCTTTCAGTTTTTCAGTTCTTCTTTCAAACCTCTTTTTATCTGTTTCCTTTTCATTTCCTTTCTTCATTGTTTACGACGTATTCTAAATGAATAAAAAACCCATAATTAGCACTCAATATTCTATTATGGGCACTACTGCCAATAATTAGCTTGTGCTATTGGCACTGTGGGCCAACATTTGGAAATTGCTATTGAAGAAAAAAAAATTCTATGGAGAAACAATCATTTATTTAAAACCTTTACAAATACAGAATAAACTCGCTGGTTGATAATATTCGAAAAATTCCTATTATTGGCACTAATGCCAAAAAGTGATTTTGATTAAATTATTGTTCCATATGTTGGCACATGAAATAAATAAAATGTGATAAAGATATTCAAGAAATAATCATAGAATCTGCTGCCTCTAGGTATAATTAAGTATATCAAATTATTTCGAAACTATCAATTAGCGAATTGTTACGATGTACTATTATTATTGAAGCGCTCACCTTAAGAAAAAATCAAAATAACTACATCATATCACCAGCACAAAATATTAGTTGTTGTTGCTAAAGCGCCATATAGGTTATTGGTACATTGTTGTCAATTTTTAACAGAAAAATAATACTATTTTACTCTTTAATGCATACCAAACTAAAATAATCTATAGTTTCCTTGTTTTTTCGACCTAAACTCTAAACTGCCAATAATTGGAGGAGTGCCAACGATTGGGTAGTTTACCCTATATATATATATATATATATATATATATATATATATATATATATATATATATATATATATATATATATATATATATATATATATATATATATATATATATATATATCTATATATATTATTGAATACACTGATCTATTGAGCTTTATTAAAATATTATTAGCATGACATGACCAGTACCGAGCTTTGTCAATATACCCACAAGCTCGAATGACTGTTAAACTTTATGCATCTTTATTCATCTCCAATTATGCTATCCTGTGGGTTGCTAATCACCTTTTTGTTTTGAAAATGATTAGCTTTATTTTATGACTATTTAGAATCTATGTATTTCTGGCGCTTTAGAATCAATCTATTTCTGGCTATTTATAATATTTTTAGTGAATCATGATAATAATACAGACATTACCAGGTTCACAGTGTCGGTGATATCCTCTACATAGTTGTTTATTAATAGCACAGATGTATCATAATCATAGTTAACCATGGAATGTCGATGACTGATAGGCAATTGTCCTAAGCCATAGAAGCTATATGTCCTAAGCCATAGAAAGGTCCACTAGCATTCCATATAGTTTATTTTTTGATTCGATATTATCCTTTATACTTAATATAATTTCGTAGTTTGCTGTATCTATGCTTTTACCCATGACAAAACCATGGTACCCATGACAAAACCATAAAAGAAAGTAGTCTGACGCATAACAATTTTTCAAGAATCTTTGAGAACGATGACATTATACTTATTGGCCTGTAGTAATTAATATCCGCTTTATCACTTTTTTATATATTGGAGTGATTATCGCCACTTTTAAGGAATCCGGGAATATACCAAATTTTAAAGAATTATTAATAATATAGAGCAACGGCTTAAAAATACTAAAATACTAGACAGCAGAATTTTTATAATAATACAAGGGATATCATCGCTTCCCGCACTGTTTTATTCTTTAAACTAATTTTCGAATTGTACAGCTCTTCCTCAGTAACTTGTTTAATGAAAATCGTGTGACTATTCCTTATGGAATTGTTGGTACGTGTAACGATGTAATGTTGTCACTCAAAGTTGTCACAGAATGAGGTATTCTTCCTTTTTGTGCCTGTGATTTGTCGAACAATTGTGTTCCACATTGTATTCTGATCATTCGGTGCATTATGAAGATATTTCTTAAATTTATCTTCTATTCTAAGTACATTATTTTAAATCCTGCGTAGTCTATTGTAAGGTAGCTTATAATCACAATTATAGTATGATATAATTTGTAATGCCATGAAGGAGTGCCACGAAGGGGGACTGGAAACTGATAAATTACTGGCAAATTTCACATATTTGTTTGGGTAGTCCTAAAAAAACTCAAAAATATTATAAAGCTCCGGAAAGGTTAAATATATTTATATATTCAGGCTGTGTTTCGACTTTATTAGGTTTATATTTTTCTCTTTGTGTTTATGGGCGTTAAAAAACCTGTCCAATGTAGATAGCTTTTCTCTCTTCTTTAGGATTAGTGCATAGTGTGGTGATTAATAGCATTATCGTTGTAGAGATCCTCAACCCTATTGACATCAGCTTGGTTTGGATGCTATTCTAATACCTTCGCCGTGACATTCTCCCACTTCTTCAAAAAAATCTTTGATGTCAAATGTCGGCATTCGTTCTCTTTTTCTTTTCGTCGAGTTTCTTGGTGTTCTTCATTAAAGATTCTTCTATCACCAACTCATCTTCATATTCCATTATGAGCTCTTAACTGCTATCCTTGTCTAGTTCAGAATCGATATTATCTAGATATGGAAATTTCTTAACAGTCAATATTTTGTTTAAGTTTCGTCTTTTTAAACAAAAATTGGTTGTTTTGGAAACTTATAATTTGGTATAATAATTTGGTATATCAATAAAATGTCTGCAAAAGAACAGAACTGTACGAAAGATAGAAACTTGAAGGTCAAGTGTAGTCTACATAATCATACTAGATTACTAAAAATCGATTTTATATGAAAAATATAAGACCAAGTCTAATTTATATAATCAGACTACATTATTACAAATTTAATCTAGATGAAATATTTATTATTGAAATTCAATTCTAGATGAAACCTTGAAAACCAGGTATTGTTTATAAAATTAGACCACAAAATCTAGTCTAGGAGAAAGAAACCTATACCTGCATCTACATTTTCCCTGATAATTTGAAAACTAATTAAAGAATTTTCAAAATGATGTGTACATATTCTTAATACTTGGTAAATGTATATTGGTTATGGAATAGGACATTGTTGGATAATGTGTATATTGCCTGGCAAATTTATAAATTTGCATAATACTGAAATAAAAATAGATTGTCACTAATCAAAAATAATAAAATAAATGGAACTTAAGTTTAACATAACTAATTCAACTGTGACAATTGTGTATTTTATGTATAAATCATTTAGATCTTATAAAATCTTATTGCGACCAATATTTCCTCTTATATCAATTAATCGATCAATTGAAACAAATAATTAAATACATAAATTTATTATATAATTTTAAATTATACGAATTCATAATTTTACTTAAATATACATTGATTTTTAGCGACCTTACATCAACAGCTGATGTATTTAATAAATGCATTTAAAGATATTTATTGTGCACACAATGTAAATTTGCCAATTGGGGTTAACAGCACTATTAATTTGACGGTGAATGTTAATATTATATCGAATATACACTTTTACCATACCATATATAGTTTCGTTTATTTAGTTCCTAGGTGTTAATTTGTGCTTTTAAGTTAAGACGACTATAAAAATATTAATGAATATATTCAACCTTTCCGTAACTCTATATTATTATTAAGTCTTTTTAAGACTACAAAACAAATTTCATGTTGAAACAACTACTATACAACAACTGCCCTATTGGCTATTCAATAACACAAATATCTGTTGTATAATTTAATATCCTGCGTGGTATTCGCAAAAGAAGTAGTTTCAATATGAGATTTGTTTTGTAGTCCTAAAAAGACTTAATAATTTTATACAGTTACAGAAAGGTTGAATATATTCAAGTTATATTTCGCTTTAATAAGTTAAAAAATCTAAAAATTGAGCAAGGAGATGCCATATTGTGTATTGTAATTTTTTAACTCTAAACCTTCTTCACCTTAAATTGGTTAAAAAAGCTTTTCAATCTCCGATATTATGGCTACTATATATACGAGGAGGGATTTAGCGTATTAAACAACACGCTTCTCAAATTTCTTTTGGTGGAAGCGTGGGCGCGAACGTACACCCGAACAATAAAATTCACTTAAGGGCATTGATTTCAATGGAGTTTTAATTGGGAAATATTGCGATTCTATTTAAAATTAATTAACAAAAAAAGAGAGAACGAAAAAAAACGTCGACGTTGTGTCGAGTGGAATGTGTCGTCTTAGTAATTCGCTTCCTTTTCACGCGTAAATTACGCGACCGGGAAAAAGAGAAAGGAAATTGGGTTAACCGCCCCAAGTTGCTGCAAGTTTTTCTGATATTAACTGTTTTCTTTCTTTGGTTTCAGGTATCTTAATTGAGGAAAAACGAAATGTTGCCTATATTTAAATTCAAAAATGTTTTCTCGTGTTGGTGATTCAATTACTTCCAACGATTATGGATGAGATAGGGGCTTTTGCTGTAATTAACAGAACTGAATTGTTATTTTATTATTGAAATAATACTGAGTCATAACATTCATTAATCATCTATTTATCTAGGGATGTTGATATTTTAAAATATTTTGATATTTTGAATACTGATACTTTTAGAAAGTATAAGTATTTTTTTAAATTCGAAAAAATCGAGTTCTTTAATAATCCTACAAAGATAAACTATTGTTTTCAATTAAATAATTTCATTGCTGATTAGTTTTGTTGATTACTTATTGAGTTATTTTTAAAATATGTATTTTTTATTTTTAATCCCGAATAAAAGAATAAAATATTAAAGAATTAAGAATCTTCAAAAACACAAGCAATAATGTTCATTATTTCTATATTTGAAGAGTACTTTGAGGAGACTACATTCGGCAGTTCCTATTGCTACTGGAGTTTTAACCGTATCTGGTTGATTTGCTTTTATCATTCACATTTCTGATAAGCATGGATTTGCTTATTTTTTATTTGTCTGGTTATGTTAATTGTGTTTCCACTTGTCCCATAATTCCTTGCACATACATTGCGTGTAACATGCGATTTGTCTATGCGCTTAAAAAAACTCGACATATTTTTTGGATATGTGATGAAGATTTTTTTCACATTATGTAAAGTGATGAAATTTCCTATATGGAAAACTTTTTTAATTACATTTTTAAGAGAAAATCTTATTCTTTATAAAAAAATGTGCTTGTATCTAAACCCCTTATCTTCAACTAAAAATCCAGTAATCACTTAATATAAGATGAAAAACGTCAAATTATGTCGCATTGTTGAATTTAAATATGACTTTCTATTTGTAAACAAGGATGGCATGAAACTCAAACATTTATCTTATTATTTTCTGAACAAAAAAGCGTTATTATTAATACCATAATTTAATTTTTAATTGTTCAATTATTCCACATAGTTTTCTCCTGATCCAGCGCAATCTTCTACTTTCTAAAAAATCTTTCTAAATTGATTGCATACGTTGCTTAACATTTTAACATAAATTTATCGAACAGCCTCCCAATCCGCATTTATAGGGACTTTACATCATTTTCCATTGGTGCCCTGTAAAATTGTTGCTTTAGGTAACCCCAAAGAAGGAAACCTATGGGAGTTAAGTTCGGTGACCGAGCTGGCCAATGCAGTGGTCCATGTCGTCCAATCAACCAGGAAAATGTGAATTTAAAAACTCTGTAACAATCAAGGTGCCATGAGCAGGGAACAAGATGAACACCCATTTTGTTGGAAGTAGATGCCTCGCAAAATTCTTCTTGCTCAATTATAAAAAATACAAAATTCTGAAGCATTTCCAAGTAAATATGTTAATTTAAATTTCCATTAAAACAATATGGTCCTTTAAACAGCATTCCACACCAAACATTTACTTTTCATATCGCTAATTCCTGACGTAATTTTAAAATTTGGATTATCCTTTGATCAATATCTGCAATTTTGTGACATTATATTTTCATAAAATAGGGGATGTTCCATAGTGTTCTCACCAATCCATAAACAAAACTCGAGTCCAAGAGTGTGATCTGCAATTTCTAAAGTGTGTGAATCTAGGTTTATATGGATAAATGTTATTCGCATTATAAATTGTCTGCAATAATGTATGAATAACATTGAATTCAGAGTTCATTTCAGAGTTCATTTCAGATGTTCCGCAATTGATTTAATAGCCACAATAGTCACAGCATCATCATCATTATACGTTGCATCAAGCTTTTTAATTAATTTTTAATAAAGCTGTTCTGCTTACACTTACATTTGGATATTTTTTATTAAATAACTGGATTGGATATTTATATTGCATATTTATATTTATGCAAGATTTTTGAAAAAAAAATTATTCTGACTTTTGATAATCAACAACTTGACATTATTTCAAGTTTTTCATCTTATCTTAAGTGATTACTAGATTTTTCTTTGACTATGAGGGGTTTTAATACAAGCTTTTTACTTTTTGTAAAGAATAAGATTTTCTGATAAAATTCCTATTAAAAAGTGTTTCCTATATGAAACCTCATCATTTTACACACCGTAAGTATATATAAAAATCTTATTAGGACCAATATCGATATATTCTATAGATACGATTATATAAGATTTGAGTAAGGTATATAAAATTTTCGTAGCACAACCTTACGAAACTGAAGTTTAATTTATTTTATTATTTTTCATTATTGACAATCTGCTTTTACTTCAGTATTCTTCAAATGTATAAATTTGCCAGGCAATGAGCACAACATCCGAGAATGTCCTATTCGCTTTGTGCGATGTGCATAGTGGGGGTATAGCAATGCGATCACAGCGCATGCCGTGGCAGAAATTCGCAACGATTCAATATAGTCATTTTTTTATATTTTATTAGTTAATTCTATATTTTTTCTAGAGTGACCTGGAAATTATATCAAATAAATAAATGGATAGCCATTTTAGTTTTTATGGATCGCACTGGTCTAAAAAACCTTATGACACAATTTGTAGTGAACGTTTTATTGTGAGGAAAAAAATCAGATGCGCAAGCAAGTCGGAGTTATATTCACACAATATTCCCTAAAATATATCGATAGGAGAATATACATGCCTGATAAAAAGAAGAACCATATAGCTTTTAGATACCGCATCAAATCAAATACGAATTGAAGAAGGAAATGAAATAGACCAAACTCAACCCTTGTGGTCCATCAAGGATGTCAAGTCAATGTGTTTTTTTGTATCAAATTTAAGATAATCAATCTTTATTTGTAATAGATTTATATACAGTGATCGCTGTGGCGGTGTTATCCAAGTGCATATAACAACTTCAAGAATTGGAACGAGAAATAATTCAAGAAAGAAAGATACAAGTGGTTGTAGTGTTTTACACCGACGAAAAATCGTATGAAGATTAATCTACCTAAATAAAAACCTAGAATTTGTTGTTATTTCATTAATAAAATTATCAAGAACTCATAGAACTTGCTGGTGGTATTAAGTAATTTTAATTTTTTAGTAACATGATTCAAAATGAAAAAATGTAAAGTTTCCATTTCTTTTCAAGATCGACTTCTAATATTTTTAATGAAAATGAAAACAGTTTTGACATTTCACACAATCCCACGAATATTTCATTGAATCTTACAAAATCTAGCTTCCGCAACTGTGATTTTAGCCTTTTGGCTGGATAGAGCAATTGTGCGCGCAACAATTTATATTGTGTTTTACTCTTTCAAAATTGGTTTTTATAATAACATCCATTTTCTATGGATTGTTTTTAAGAAAATTATAAAAATAACATTTGCCATCTTTCTATCCTTCTTTCGATTACTTTTTTTACTATAAAACAATAAAACATTTGTAAGTCATTATGTGACATAATCCCGAGTAGTTTGGCATGCTACGTACCGCTACTATCGTGCACATAGCCAATAACGTAACATAGACATAAGCTATGTACATTTACCAACATTGTTGTATGCATTCTTTAATTAGTGAGATTAGTTAGTTAGGTTAGTTTAGTTAGTTAGGTTAAATATGTTAATTTAAATTTCCATTAAAACAATATGGTCCTTTAAACAGCATTCCACACCAAACATTTACTTTTCATATCGCTAATTCCTGACGTAATTTTAAAATTTGGATTATCCTTTGATCAATATCTGCAATTTTGTGACATTATATTTTCATAAAATAGGGGATGTTCCATAGTGTTCTCACCAATCCATAAACAAAACTCGAGTCCAAGAGTGTGATCTGCAATTTCTAAAGTGTGTGAATCTAGGTTTATATGGATAAATGTTATTCGCATTATAAATTGTCTGCAATAATGTATGAATAACATTGAATTCAGAGTTCATTTCAGAGTTCATTTCAGATGTTCCGCAATTGATTTAATAGCCACAATAGTCACAGCATCATCATCATTATACGTTGCATCAAGCTTTTTAATTAATTTTTAATAAAGCTGTTCTGCTTACACTTACATTTGGATATTTTTTATTAAATAACTGGATTGGATATTTATATTGCATATTTATATTTATGCAAGATTTTTGAAAAAAAAATTATTCTGACTTTTGATAATCAACAACTTGACATTATTTCAAGTTTTTCATCTTATCTTAAGTGATTACTAGATTTTTCTTTGACTATGAGGGGTTTTAATACAAGCTTTTTACTTTTTGTAAAGAATAAGATTTTCTGATAAAATTCCTATTAAAAAGTGTTTCCTATATGAAACCTCATCATTTTACACACCGTAAGTATATATAAAAATCTTATTAGGACCAATATCGATATATTCTATAGATACGATTATATAAGATTTGAGTAAGGTATATAAAATTTTCGTAGCACAACCTTACGAAACTGAAGTTTAATTTATTTTATTATTTTTCATTATTGACAATCTGCTTTTACTTCAGTATTCTTCAAATGTATAAATTTGCCAGGCAATGAGCACAACATCCGAGAATGTCCTATTCGCTTTGTGCGATGTGCATAGTGGGGGTATAGCAATGCGATCACAGCGCATGCCGTGGCAGAAATTCGCAACGATTCAATATAGTCATTTTTTTATATTTTATTAGTTAATTCTATATTTTTTCTAGAGTGACCTGGAAATTATATCAAATAAATAAATGGATAGCCATTTTAGTTTTTATGGATCGCACTGGTCTAAAAAACCTTATGACACAATTTGTAGTGAACGTTTTATTGTGAGGAAAAAAATCAGATGCGCAAGCAAGTCGGAGTTATATTCACACAATATTCCCTAAAATATATCGATAGGAGAATATACATGCCTGATAAAAAGAAGAACCATATAGCTTTTAGATACCGCATCAAATCAAATACGAATTGAAGAAGGAAATGAAATAGACCAAACTCAACCCTTGTGGTCCATCAAGGATGTCAAGTCAATGTGTTTTTTTGTATCAAATTTAAGATAATCAATCTTTATTTGTAATAGATTTATATACAGTGATCGCTGTGGCGGTGTTATCCAAGTGCATATAACAACTTCAAGAATTGGAACGAGAAATAATTCAAGAAAGAAAGATACAAGTGGTTGTAGTGTTTTACACCGACGAAAAATCGTATGAAGATTAATCTACCTAAATAAAAACCTAGAATTTGTTGTTATTTCATTAATAAAATTATCAAGAACTCATAGAACTTGCTGGTGGTATTAAGTAATTTTAATTTTTTAGTAACATGATTCAAAATGAAAAAATGTAAAGTTTCCATTTCTTTTCAAGATCGACTTCTAATATTTTTAATGAAAATGAAAACAGTTTTGACATTTCACACAATCCCACGAATATTTCATTGAATCTTACAAAATCTAGCTTCCGCAACTGTGATTTTAGCCTTTTGGCTGGATAGAGCAATTGTGCGCGCAACAATTTATATTGTGTTTTACTCTTTCAAAATTGGTTTTTATAATAACATCCATGTTCTATGGATTGTTTTTAAGAAAATTATAAAAATAACATTTGCCATCTTTCTATCCTTCTTTCGATTACTTTTTTTACTATAAAACAATAAAACATTTGTAAGTCATTATGTGACATAATCCCGAGTAGTTTGGCATGCTACGTACCGCTACTATCGTGCACATAGCCAATAACGTAACATAGACATAAGCTATGTACATTTACCAACATTGTTGTATGCATTCTTTAATTAGTGAGATTAGTTAGTTAGAAAATTCTTTAATTATTTTCCAGTTATTAAGGAAAATGTTAACGCGTAGATGCTGCTATAGGTATCTTCCATCTAGATTCGATTTTTATTAAGCTAGTCTGATAGTATAAACTAGACCTAGTTTTTAAGGTTTCATATAGACTAGATTTGTAATAATCAATATGTCATCTAAAGTAAATTTATAATAATCTGAATACGCAAATTAAACTTGGTCTTGAATGTTTCATCTACAATAGACTTTTTATTATCTAGTCTGATTGTGTAGACTACACCTGGCCTTTAAGGTTTCATCTTTCATACAATTCAAGTCTTTTGAAAAAAATTATTGATATACCGAATTATAATTTTCTGCAAAAATTAAAAATTACAGATTTACAAAATTTGCGAGTCTTTCTTCGCAAAAATATTGACAGTTAATAGATAACCAAATCAATACCAGCAGGAACTAAATAATATAGATTTAGAACTTTGAGAAAATTAATGATAACACAACATTTAAATTTGAAAAACACTCAATTTAAAATTAACGTGAATAGACAAGATTAGAAGTTTTATAGTGGAATATGCCATTGCTTTACTAATTTGAGCAGCGATTCTGTTTGATAAACAGTGAATGGCAGCGATATGTAGCGTTTCATTGGTTTCTTGCCCATGGGAATGCAGAAAATGTAAACAAATCGGGTCGAGGCGGGCGTAATCAGTACAAGTAAGTTGAGTTTGAAAACTATTCTGAACATTTTTATTTACGTGAACGTTTACAGAACTCTCGAGGGGCTACCAAGAACTCTTAACAGGACTCATGGAAAAAAATCGTTTTTTGAATTTCGTAATTTTCAAAAATTTTGCGCCTCGTTTTTGCTTATAACTTCTTTAATATTGGTTGCCGGCTATCAATGAATTTTGTTGTTGGCAAAAATTGTGTAAATTCAGTGAAAATTGTGCTAAAATATGTGAGATTGTGGTAAAATGTTTTGAGTCTATGGGGTCGTCCATTAATAACGTGATATGGTACTTATGTATTAACGCCACCAAAGCTAGAAGTCGCGCTACCGCGCGATATGTGGTCTGCATTTATCTGCTATAAAGTAATCTAATCAAGGGCAACTTTTTGAACATTTTTGAGCATTAAAGAATTAAAAAATATATTTGTTTTTCAAAAGTTCTGTTACGAGTTCTGATTTCTTTGTCCAACCATTATGTAAGAAGTTATAAGCAAAAAAGAAGCGCTAAATTTTTGAAATGATTTAATTTTGTTGACGAGTTCTGGCTAGCCCCTCGAGAGTTCACAGCGGACCCTGCCACCAGGCGGGACAAACGCTAGGAAGAAGAAGAAGAAGGCGATCGTGCGAAAATATCGATATATACTAAAAAAATCGATATTTTGATATATGGATATAGGTACTATAGACATCCCTATATTTAACCATATTTTTACTAAATCTATACTTATCTCTCTAGTTTTGCCTGCCTAGTTTTGTAATAAGTAATAAGGACGCCTTGATGAAGGCTTTCTTGAATCTCCGAGGCGTCCTTGTTTCATAGTCACTACATAAGGCTTCCTTCCAGAAGGAAACTTTATTTAGGGATATGTGATTGCTTATGGTGGCAACACTAACTCAGATTACTCAAACCGCTAAGGCAGATTGTAAATAAAACCTTAAAATTGTTATTATTGATGAAGTAAAAAGTATGCAAAACACGAACCACGAAAGGCTGTTATTAGCTCAACCAATATCAGAAGAAAGCGCAATCTACTGCAAAAAAAAACTAGTGCTGTTTATTTGAAACAAAAAGCTGACGCGTGGGAAAGGGTAATGAAGAAATTTATAAGTGAAGGGTGTACACCACATACGAGCAAACAATTGATAAAGAGCTGGGACAATCTGAAACAAAAGTAAGTGACAAGAATTTTGATCTTATCTAATCAAATTGTTACATGATAGTTTACTATTTAAAAATGCAATTATTTTATTAAAAATAATTTCAGAAAAGAAGAATAATTTTTTTATTAAGAATTCTTTTTTTGAAGAATATTGTAATTATTAAAAAAGGAAAAATTTATTAGAATTCTTTTACCATTTTCTTCTAACTTTTTCAGGTGACCCTACGTCAGGTCTACATTGCTATTGCTTTGCATAATATTTCCGATGAAAAGGTACTGAGGCTGATTCGACTGCGAGAAGTGATTGAACAGCAGCAAGAGTTTCATTAAAAAAAAAAGATAATTGCCGAAGCAGAAGAGAAGCTAGATTACTAAAGATTCTACAATAAATTGTACAATTAAAAATTTTCCGTATATATAAATATAAACATATTTTGAGCAAAGTATATTTATTTTATATATTTACATATACACAATTATTAGGTCCACAACTCTCATTTCAGTTGGTAAACTGGGTTTAATGACAAATTTTCAATAAAAAACTGTCACTAAACCCGGTTTACCACTAAAAATGCAATGATATTAGGAGCTGTATCAACAGAGACACGGGCAGCCCACGATTATTTAATCTCCTTATTTGAGCATTTACCAAAGGCAAAGCAAAAGTTCGACCACATCTCCTTTGCTAAACCGATATCTTCTTAGAAAAGAAACATCGTCGTACATTTCGATAGGATTCTGAAACTCCCGAATGTATCTTATGGCAAACCGCCTTCGAAATCTATTTCCATTTCTTATTGGCAAAACCAAATCACCAAACTCACTAGCATAATTTTGTTTAAAAATGTTGTTCATTATACTGTTTCTGAGGTTAACCAACATGTCAAAACCACATCGACGACAAGCGCAAGTGTCATCGAAACGCAACAGCCAATCACAGTGCTGAAGGCTTCCTCAAGGAAGCTAGAGACCTTCCTTGAGATAATGAGCCGAATAAGGTTCCTTCAGCTGTCAAGGAGGGTCTATGAAACGCGAAATTAGATAAATGAAATCTTTGTTTCTCAAGAGAGAACTATGAATACGGGCATAAGTCATGTCTGTCGACTCTTTCAGTTACATGGTCATGTCCATCTAGTTTGTTTAATCGCTATAAAAGTTATATCTGCCCTATCATTAATCCTACTTGTTTTCAGTCAGTATGAATAAATGTTTGATAGACAATTTACCATGACGTTACAAATTATTTTTAATGAAAAAGGAAAGTGATGGTTCCCCGAAAGAAATATCGTTAATCTTCATAAACCGGAATTTCTCGCTTGCACACACGTTGTGTGTAGGCCGGCGTCTGCTAGACGACAAATTGACCAATCGGTGCAATCAAACATGAATAATGTGTCTTCCCCTGTCGGAAGGAAAACAACAGCAAAGTTACGCGCCCCCCCCGAGTATGTACGTATACTTGCCGACACTGTTAGTGCACAATGGGGGCTGGCTTAACGGAGACCAGATTTTGGCAATGACAGTGGGTTCATTATTTATGCAGCGGGGAGGGGTGGCGGCAACGCCACACATTACAGCCCAGTCTGTGACTGTTATAAGCCGCGATTTGTTTCGCATTATTCAAGAAGGGAGTGCACATTGATCATATGAATACTACAAAGGGAGACGCAAATAAATCATATAATCAAAGTGGGTTCTCACCCCAATGCCTTCACTCAGCCTAGCCGGACTACGGAACCGTAAACGCATTAAAAAAGGGCGAATCTTATTGACAAATAAACATGTTTCACGTTTTGCCTGTTTAGTATTATCTATCTATTATATTATCTATAGACTCGACAGACAAGACTAGACAGACAAGACTATGTCTGTCTAGTCTTGTCTGTCGAGTCTTGTGTGTCTAGTCTAGCCTGCGTACTCTTGTCTATCTAGTCTTGTCCAACTAGTCTTATCTGTCTAGTCTTATCTGTCTAGTCTTATCTGTCTAGTCTTATCTGTCTAGTCTAATCAGTCCGGTCTGTCTGGTCTGTCCGATCTCTCTGTTCTGTCTGGTCTGTCCGGTCTGTCTGGTCGGTCTGGTCTGTAGTTTCTGTCAGGTCTGTCTGGTCTGTCGGGTCTGTCTGGTCTGTCATGTCTCTCTGTTCTGTCGGGCCTGTCTCGTCTGTCTAGTCTTGTCTGTCTAGTCTTGTCTGTCTAGTCTTGTCTGTCTAGTTTTGTCTGTCTAGTCTTGTCTGTCTAGTCTTGTCTGTCTAGTCTTGTCTGTCTAGTCTTGTCTGTCTAGTCTTGTCTGTCTAGTCTTGTCTGTCTAGTCTTGTCTGTCTAGTCTTGTCTGTCTAGTCTTGTCTGTCTAGTCTTGTCTGTCTAGTCTTGTCTGTCTAGTCTTGTCTGTCTAGTCTTGTCTGTGTAGTCTTGTCTGTCTAGTCTTGTCTGTCTAGTCTTGTCTGTCTAGTCTTGTCTGTCTAGTCTTGTGTGTCTAGTCTTGTCTGTCTAGTCTTGTCTGTCTAGTCTTGTCTGTCTAGTCTTGTCTGTCTAGTCTTGTCTGTCTAGTCTTGTGTGTCTAGTCTTGTCTGTCTAGTCTTGTCTGTCTAGTCTTGTCTGTCTAGTCTTGTCTGTCTAGGCTTGTCTGTCTAGTCTTGTCTGTCTAGTCTTGTCTGTCTAGTCTTGTCTGTCTAGTCTTGTCTGTCTAGCCTTGTCTGTCTAGCCTTGTCTGTCTAGTCTTGTCTGTCTAGTCTTGTCTGTCTAGTCTTGTCTGTCTAGTCTTGTCTGTCTAGTCTTGTCTGTCTAGTCTTGTCTGTCTAGTCTTGTCTGTCTAGTCTTGTCTGTCTAGTCTTGTCTGTCTAGTCTTGTCTGTCTAGTCTTGTCTGTCTAGTCTTGTCTGTCTAGTCTTGTCTGTCTAGTCTTGTCTGTCTAGTCTTGTCTGTCTAGTCTTATCTGTCTAGTCTTGTCTGTCTAGTCTTGTCTGTCTAGTCTTGTCTGTCTAGTCTTGTCTGTCTAGTCTTGTCTCTCTAGTCTTGTCTGTCTATTCTTGTCTGTCTAGTCTTGTCTGTCTAGTCTTGTCTGTCTAGTATTGTCTGTCTAGTCTTGTCTGTCTAGTCTTGTATGTCTAGTCTTGTCTGTCTAGTCTTGTCTGTCTAGTCTTGTCTGTCTAGTCTTGTCTGTCTAGTCTTGTCTATCTAGTCTTGTCTGTCTAGTCTTGTCTGTCTAGTCTTGTCTGTCTAGTCCTGTCTGTCTAGTCTTGTCTGTCTAGTCTTGTCTGTCTAGTCTTGTCTGTCTAGTCTTGTCTGTCTAGTCTTGTCTGTCTAGTCTTGTCTGTCTAGTCTTATCTGTCTAGTCTTGTCTGTCTAGTCTTGTCTGTCTAGTCTTGTCTGTCTAGTCTTGTCTGACTAGTCTTGTCTGTCTAGTCTTGTCTGTCTTGTCTTGTCTGTCTAGTCTTGTCTGTCTAGTCTTGTCTGTCTAGTCTTGTCTGTCTAGTCTTGTCTGTCTAGTCTTGTCTGTCTAGTTTTGTCTGTCTAGTCTTGTCTGTCTAGTCTTGTCTGTCTAGTCTTGTCTGTCTAGTCTTGTCTGTCTAGTCTTGTCTGTCTAGTCTTGTCTGTCTAGTCTTATCTGTCTAGTCTTGTCTGTCTAGTCTTGTCTGTCTAGTCTTGTCTGTCTAGTCTTGTCTGTCTAGTCTTGTCTGTCTAGTCTTGTCTGTCTAGTCTTGTCTGTCTAGTCTTGTCTGTCTAGTCTTGTCTGTCTAGTCTTGTCTGTCTAGTCTTGTCTGTCTAGTCTTGTCTGTCTAGTCTTGTCTGTCTAGTCTTGTCTGTCTAGTCTTGTCTGTCTAGTCTTGTCTGTCTAGTCTTGTCTGTCTAGTCTTGTCTGTCTAGTCTTGTCTGTCTAGTCTTGTCTGTCTAGTCTTGTCTGTCTAGTCTTGTCTGTCTAGTCTTGTCTGTCTAGTCTTGTCTGTCTAGTCTTGTCTGTCTAGTCTTGTCTGTCTAGTCTTGTCTGTCTAGTCTTGTCTGTCTAGTCTTGTCTGTCTAGTCTTGTCTGTCTAGTCTTGTCTGTCTAGTCTTGTCTGTCTAGTCTTGTCTGTCTAGTCTTGTCTGTCTAGTCTTGTCTGTCTAGTTAGTCTTGTCTGTCTAGTCTTGTCTGTCTAGTCTTGTCTGTCTAGTCTTGTCTGTCTAGTCTTGTCTGTCTAGTCTTGTCTGTCTAGTCTTGTCTGTCTAGTCTTGTCTGTCTAGTCTTGTCTGTCTAGTCTTGTCTGTCTAGTCTTGTCTGTCTAGTCTTGTCTGTCTAGTCTTGTCTGTCTAGTCTTGTCTGTCTAGTCTTGTCTGTCTAGTCTTGTCTGTCTAGTCTTGTCTGTCTAGTCTTGTCTGTCTAGTCTTGTCTGTCTAGTCTTGTCTGTCTAGTCTTGTCTGTCTAGTCTTGTCTGTCTAGTCTTGTCTGTCTAGTCTTGTCTGTCTAGTCTTGTCTGTCTAGTCTTGTCTGTCTAGTCTTGTCTGTCTAGTCTTGTCTGTCTAGTCTTGTCTGTCTAGTCTTGTCTGTCTAGTCTTGTCTGTCTAGTCTTGTCTGTCTAGTCTTGTCTGTCTAGTCTTGTCTGTCTAGTCTTGTCTGTCTAGTCTTGTCTGTCTAGTCTTGTCTGTCTAGTCTTGTCTGTCTAGTCTTGTCTGTCTAGTCTTGTCTGTCTAGTCTTGTCTGTCTAGTCTTGTCTGTCTAGTCTTGTCTGTCTAGTCTTGTCTGTCTAGTCTTGTCTGTCTAGTCTTGTCTGTCTAGTCTTGTCTGTCTAGTCTTGTCTGTCTAGTCTTGTCTGTCTAGTCTTGTCTGTCTAGTCTTGTCTGTCTAGTCTTGTCTGTCTAGTCTTGTCTGTCTAGTCTTGTCTGTCTAGTCTTGTCTGTCTAGTCTTGTCTGTCTAGTCTTGTCTGTCTAGTCTTGTCTGTCTAGTCTTGTCTGTCTAGTCTTGTCTGTCTAGTCTTGTCTGTCTAGTCTTGTCTGTCTAGTCTTGTCTGTCTAGTCTTGTCTGTCTAGTCTTGTCTGTCTAGTCTTGTCTGTCTAGTCTTGTCTGTCTAGTCTTGTCTGTCTAGTCTTGTCTGTCTAGTCTTGTCTGTCTAGTCTTGTCTGTCTAGTCTTGTCTGTCTAGTCTTGTCTGTCTAGTCTTGTCTGTCTAGTCTTGTCTGTCTAGTCTTGTCTGTCTAGTCTTGTCTGTCTAGTCTTGTCTGTCTAGTCTTGTCTGTCTAGTCTTGTCTTTTTTTTTTTTTTTTTTTTTTTTTTTCAGAGAGGAGGGGGAATGCATTGTTGCACACCGGATATTCAAACCCGTGTAGTGTGGGGCTCTCTGATCGAGTTCTTCGTGACCAGCATACCCACTAAACCCCCTCCTCTGTCTCTACACTACACTCCACCCGGAACTGCGTGAGCATTACTTCAGGTGGGTGGTGGTGTTTGTACCAATTGTTTCCTTACTGTTATTTTTATTTTCCTTTACTCGTTTCGATATCGTCTTTCGTCTTCTGTCGTATTAGTTATGCAGTCGTGTGATAAACCATTTTTCGGTCTTTTCGTCACATATCTAGTCGTCCATGTTAGCTTCTTTGTGTTTCGTGTGATATTATAATCGCCTTCCATTCTCTCTCCATTTGTTCTTTTCCCAACATGATTTCGGTTATGTAAGCTAGTACTGCATCCCAGTTATGCTCACTCTCTAACATAACTTCCATGATGTTCTGTTCTTCTAGTTTTGTACCGCCTAGTGTCTCCGCGAGTCGAGTTCTTTCGTTCTCTGATTCTGTACACATGAAGATAGTGTGTTGTGCGTCGTCTGGGATATGACCGCAATAAAAACACTCCGCCGTGTCTCTTTTTTTAAACCGTTCGAGGTATGCGTTGAAGCATCCATGACCAGTGAGTGCTTGTGTAAGATGGTAACTCATATGTCCGTGTGACCTTTCATACCATGCTGTTACGTTAGGGATAAGTCTGTATGTCCACCTGCCACTAGTGTCGTTATCCCATCTTGTCTGCCATCGGTCCATGAGTCTCTTACGTGCTCTCTCCTTAGCGGCTGCTCTTTCGTGTTTTACTTCTTTTTTCGCCCTGTGTTGTTGCAGGTCTTCGTAGACTTCTTGTTTCTCGCGAATCAGTAAGTCTATTGGGGGTGTGCTTGCAAGTACCAGCGCCGCGGCCTCCGAAACCGTTCTGTAGGCAGAAATTACTCTTAGAGCACTTCTTCTTTGTACTCCTGTAAGTAGTTTTCTCGCTCCAATCTTTTTCGTTACGCCCGCCCATATTTCCGCCGCGTAGAGAATTTTTGAGTGTACCACATTGTTGAGAAGTTTCCGTTTTAATTCCTTCGGTCCTCCAATGTTCGGCATCAACCTTACCAAAGCTGTCACTGTAGACGCTGCCTTTTTCGATGTTTTGGCTATATGGTCTGTGTATCTCAGACCGCTATCGAGTTGGACGCCAAGGTACCTCAATGATTTCGATAAAGGGATATTTTGCCCTTCCAGAACGAGTTTCGGTGGGGTGAATAGTCTCTTATCCGTGATAAGTATCGCTTCTGTTTTATGAACTGCCATTGTTAGACCCTGCTCTTTTAACCAATTATTTGCCCGCCGAAGGGTTTCGTTAGTTGCTAGTTCTAGTGTACTTATTTCCTTTGCAGTCACTACCACCGCGGCGTCATCTGCGAACCCAACTATTTGCGCTGTTCTAGGCAAGTCTAGGTTTAGCAAGCCATCGTACATAATGTTCCACAAGAATGGTGCCAATACCGATCCTTGTGGGACACCCGCCGTTACCTCATACTCAACTTCACCTTCGTCCGTGTGGTATATCAACCGTCGGTCGCTCAAGTAGCTGCTTATCATCTTTCTCAAGTATTCTGGTGTCTGTCTTGATGATAATGCCTTCATGATTACATCCCACCTTGCTGAATTAAAGGCGTTTTTAACGTCAAGGGTCACTAATGCACAATAACCTTTCGATTGCCGTGTTCCATTTTTGACCTTTTCTGCTGCTCTAATTACTTCAGCAATAGCGTCCACGGTTGATCGACCTTTTCGAAAACCATACTGCCATTGGGACAGTCCTCCGTTGTTTTCGATATATGTCTCAAGTCTCCTAAGTATTAGTCTTTCAAAAAGTTTCCCTATGTTGTCCAGGAGGCATATCGGTCGGTATGACGATGGTTCTTCTAATGGTTTGTCCCCTTTTCTCAGTAAGACGAGTTTTTGTCTTTTCCATTGCGTAGCGAAAATTCCCTTTCGAAGACACGCATTGTAAGTTTCCAGCAACAACTCTGGCCACATTTCCACCACTTCTGTGATGATCTCATTTGGAATATTGTCTGGACCAGGTGCTTTACCTGACAGTAATCGTTTCCTGGCCTCAAAGATCTCCTCTACGCTGAAAGGTGTTACGAGATTTTCAGTGGTTTGCCATTTTTCTGCCGGTCTTCGTTCGTGAACTGGAAATAGTGTGGTAACTATTTCTCTCATCCGTTGTGGGCACGATATCCCAGGTATCAGTTGTCTACCCATTAGTTTTTTCGTAGCAATTCGATATGGGAGGCCCCATGGGTCTTCATTTATGGATTGGCAAAGTTCGAGCCAGCATTTCTGTTTGCTATTTTTGATGGCCATGCGCAATTCCTTTCTCGCTTTTTTTAAATTCGCGTCTAGGTCCACTTCTTGTCCAGCCATCCTGTCTGTTGTGCTTTGCCGCCGTCTTCTGTGGCGTTGGGCGGACCTGCGTGCCGTAACGTACTTCTTCCTTAGATTATTGATTTCAGCGTTCCACCAGTAAACTGACTTTTTTCCATTTAAGGCAAATTTGCGCTTTGGCATCGAAGCATCACACGCTGTTGTAATGGTTTCGATCGCATATTCTACAAGTCCATCTACGTCACCTATCTCTGAGAGTCTTTGCAACTCTCCATGCGTCTTGGCTACTTCCAGTTTCGCTCTTAGCTGAGTGCTATCGAGTTTCTTCACCAGCCATCCGTTTCTGTTTCCATGTTCGATGGTAGTGTTTCTCTGTTGACTCTTTGGTTTCGTTTTCAGGCTAAATTCCAGATACTGGTGGTCGCTAAGGGTGGCGTCCTCTAGTACTCTCCACCTCTCCACCCTAGGCGCGATGCCTTCCGATGTTAATGTAACGTCAATAACCGATCCGGTATTTCCTCTTCGGAATGTAAAAGAGTTTCCCTCGTTAAGGATCACTAGGTCCAGCCTCGCTATCATTTCAGACAGAACTTCGCCTCTTCTATCCATAATTCTTGAGCCCCATTCTGGTGATTTGCAATTAAAATCACCTGCCAAAAGAACTTCACTGTTCGCCGATCTCAGATTCTCTTCCAGCTCATCTATCTGCCTTAGGAAATCTTCGTGGTCAATATTTGGGGAGATATAGCAGCTATATACTCTTAAACCTTCGATATCGATCCATACAAAGTTGGATGTCTGCTTACTAACTTCCCTGATTCGTAGGTTCTGATTTAGCACGGCGATTGCTGCTCTACCTGTCTCATCCTGGAACCATGAGCCTGTATCCAGACATCTATATTGCTCGCTGATTATTAGCACATCCGTACATTTTTCCGCAGCAGTCTGTAGCATGAGATCCTGTGCTTCGCGGCCTCTTCCTAAGTTTATCTGAAGAAACTTCGTCATTACTTCGTTTTCTTTAATGCCTCCTGGAATGACTGACATCTTATACCGCCAAGGGTGTGTTTCGCGTCTCTTTTTTTTTCATTACAGACTGCGCAGAAGGCTTCCTCTTTGCAATCTTTCGCAAAGTGGTCTTGCTTTCCACAAAGACGGCACGATTTGGATCTGTCTGTCCCTTTGCAGTGTAGTGCTACGTGACCAAATCCTTGGCAGCGGAAGCATCGAATAACGTCTGGCTTCTGTCTAACTCTGCATAAAATCCATCCTACTTTGATTTTGCCAGTTTTCAGCAGTCTTTCTGCAATTTTCTTCGATGTTGTCACTACTGCTGTTTGAGTGCCAATGAAACCTTTTCTAAGTGATCGCACTTTCACTGAATCTGGGGAGGTTTCTTCTACTACCGCTAATATGGCGGCAGTCACATCCGCTTCCTCTGTAATCTCATCTAGATCCCGGATCTCGATTATGCAGTTCCGTGTCATGGTCCGCACAGTTGCCTGCTTTCCCAAGAGTTTGGCTACCTGAGTTCTCAAGGTTCCAACATTCCCTTTTTTAATTTTTAACAATAGTTCGTTCTTTTGTGTCCGCCTTATCCCTAAAATTTCAACTCCGCATTTTTCTGGATCTATGTTCTTTTTAATTCTTCGTAATGTGTCTTCGTATGAGACACCTTCCGCTGGTTTAATTGTTAATTAAATTCTGTCTAGTCTTGTCTGTCTAGTCTTGTCTGTCTAGTCTTGTCTGTCTAGTCTTGTCTGTCTAGTCTTGTCTGTCTAGTCTTGTCTGTCTAGTCTTGTCTGTCTAGTCTTGTCTGTCTAGTCTTGTCTGTCTAGTCTTGTCTCTCTAGTCTTGTCTGTCTAGCCTTGTCTGTCTAGTCTTGTCTGTCTAGTCTTGTCTGTCTAGTCTTGTCTGTCTAGTCTTGTCTGTCTAGTCTTGTCTGTCTAGTCTTGTCTGTCTAGTCTTGTCTGTCTAGTCTTGTCTGTCTAGTCTTGTCTGTCTAGTCTTGTCTGTCTAGTCTTGTCTGTCTAGTCTTGTCTGTCTAGTCTTGTCTGTCTAGTCTTGTCTGTCTAGTCTTGTCTGTCTAGTCTTGTCTGTCTAGTCTTGTCTGTCTAGTCTTGTCTGTCTAGTCTTGTCTGTCTAGTCTTGTCTGTCTAGTCTTGTC
>OX155892.1:56229190-56314416 GCA_944588485.1 Phosphuga atrata
GATTTGATTTGACTAGACAGACAAGACTAGAGAGACAAGACTAGACAGACAAGACTAGACAGACAAGACTAGACAGACAAGACTAGACAGACAAGACTAGACAGACAAGACTAGACAGACAAGACTAGACAGACAAGACTAGACAGACAAGACTAGACAGACAAGACTAGACAGACAAAAGCTAGACAGACAAGACTAGACAGACAAGACTAGACAGACAGACTAGACAGACAAGACTAGACAGACAAGACTAGACAGACAAGACTAGACAGACAAGACTAGACAGACAAGACTAGACAGACAAGACTAGACAGACAAGACTAGACAGACAAGACTAGACAGACAAGACTAGACAGACAAGACTAGACAGACAAGACTAGACAGACAAGACTAGACTAGACAGACAAGACTAGACAGACAAGACTAGACAGACAAGACTAGACAGACAAGACTAGACAGACAAGACTAGACAGACAAGACTAGACAGACAAGACTAGACAGACAAGACTAGACAGACAAGACTAGACAGACAAGACTAGACAGACAAGACTAGACAGACAAGACTAGACAGACAAGACTAGACAGACAAGACTAGACAGACAAGACTAGACAGACAAGACTAGACAGACAAGACTAGACAGACAAGACTAGACAGACAAGACTAGACAGACAAGACTAGACAGACAAGACTAGACAGACAAGACTAGACAGACAAGACTAGACAGACAAGACTAGACAGACAAGACTAGACAGACAAGACTAGACAGACAAGACTAGACAGACAAGACTAGACAGACAAGACTAGAGCAGACAAGACTAGACAGACAAGACTAGACAGACAAGACTAGACAGACAAGACTAGACAGACAAGACTAGACAGACAAGACTAGACAGACAAGACTAGACAGACAAGACTAGACAGACAAGACTAGACAGACAAGACTAGACAGACAAGACTAGACAGACAAGACTAGACAGACAAGACTAGACAGACAAGACTAGACAGACAAGACTAGACAGACAAGACTAGACAGACAAGACTAGACAGACAAGACTAGACAGACAAGACTAGACAGACAAGACTAGACAGACAAGACTAGACAGACAAGACTAGACAGACAAGACTAGACAGACAAGACTAGACAGACAAGACTAGACAGACAAGACTAGACAGACAAGACTAGACAGACAAGACTAGACAGACAAGACTAGACAGACAAGACTAGACAGACAAGACTAGACAGACAAGACTAGACAGACAAGACTAGACAGACAAGACTAGACAGACAAGACTAGACAGACAAGACTAGACAGACAAGACTAGACAGACAAGACTAGACAGACAAGACTAGACAGACAAGACTAGACAGACAAGACTAGACAGACAAGACTAGACAGACAAGACTAGACAGACAAGACTAGACAGACAAGACTAGACAGACAAGACTAGACAGACAAGACTAGACAGACAAGACTAGACAGACAAGACTAGACAGACAAGACTAGACAGACAAGACTAGACAGACAAGACTAGACAGACAAGACTAGACAGACAAGACTAGACAGACAAGACTAGACAGACAAGACTAGACAGACAAGACTAGACAGACAAGACTAGACAGACAAGACTAGACAGACAAGACTAGACAGACAAGACTAGACAGACAAGACTAGACAGACAAGACTAGACAGACAAGACTAGACAGACAAGACTAGACAGACAAGACTAGACAGACAAGACTAGACAGACAAGACTAGACAGACAAGACTAGACAGACAAGACTAGACAGACAAGACTAGACAGACAAGACTAGACAGACAAGACTAGACAGACAAGACTAGACAGACAAGACTAGACAGACAAGACTAGACAGACAAGACTAGACAGACAAGACTAGACAGACAAGACTAGACAGACAAGACTAGACAGACAAGACTAGACAGACAAGACTAGACAGACAAGACTAGACAGACAAGACTAGACAGACAAGACTAGACAGACAAGACTAGACAGACAAGACTAGACAGACAAGACTAGACAGACAAGACTAGACAGACAAGACTAGACAGACAAGACTAGACAGACAAGACTAGACAGACAAGACTAGACAGACAAGACTAGACAGACAAGACTAGACAGACAAGACTAGACAGACAAGACTAGACAGACAAGACTAGACAGACAAGACTAGACAGACAAGACTAGACAGACAAGACTAGACAGACAAGACTAGACAGACAAGACTAGACAGACAAGACTAGACAGACAAGACTAGACAGACAAGACTAGACAGACAAGACTAGACAGACAAGACTAGACAGACAAGACTAGACAGACAAGACTAGACAGACAAGACTAGACAGACAAGACTAGACAGACAAGACTAGACAGACAAGACTAGACAGACAAGACTAGACAGACAAGACTAGACAGACAAGACTAGACAGACAAGACTAGACAGACAAGACTAGACAGACAAGACTAGACAGACAAGACTAGACAGACAAGACTAGACAGACAAGACTAGACAGACAAGACTAGACAGACAAGACTAGACAGACAAGACTAGACAGACAAGACTAGACAGACAAGACTAGACAGACAAGACTAGACAGACAAGACTAGACAGACAAGACTAGACAGACAAGACTAGACAGACAAGACTAGACAGACAAGACTAGACAGACAAGACTAGACAGACAAGACTAGACAGACAAGACTAGACAGACAATACTAGACAGACAAGACTAGACAGACAAGACTAGACAGACAAGACTAGACAGACAAGACTAGACAGACAAGACTAGACTAACAAGACTAGACAGACAAGACTAGACAGACAAGACTAGACAGACAAGACTAGACAGACAAGACTAGAAGGACAAGACTAGACAGACAAGACTAGACAGACAAGACTAGACAGACAAGACTAGACAGACAAGACTAGACAGACAAGACTAGACAGACAAGACTAGACAGACAAGACTAGACAGACAAGACTAGACAGACAAGACTAGACAGACAAGACTAGACAGACAAGACTAGACAGACAAGACTAGACAGACAAGACTAGACAGACAAGACTAGACAGACAAGACTAGACAGACAAGACTAGACAGACAAGACTAGACAGACAAGACTAGACAGACAAGACTAGACAGACAAGACTAGACAGACAAGACTTTTTTTTTTTTTTTTTTTGCACTTGCTGGAGGTGAAAATCTGCAAACAGACACCACCCGACCCGTGTCGAGTGGTAGTGTGGGGCTGCCCCCCAAAAGGGGCGACCCACTAAAAAACCCCCACCATTCAGACCCCCCAGTCAAAACCAGAGAGAACGTGATGGAATCCAAAATTTGGCATAACTTCACCACGTTCCTCCCCCTTTCATATCCAAAGCATTCATCCATTCATTCGTTGTGCCGGGCGCGTCGTTAATCGCCGTGCCCCCCCTCACATCAGAGTTTACAATAAATTTGTGCGCCCCCTTCGCACTAAGGGGGGCCCGGCGATGGCACGCTCGGCTCGCGCGTAGCAACCCCTCGACCCGCCTTACGCTCGTCCCTTTCATCCTTCTCCTTTCTCCTCATTATATAACCTATCATTCCAGTCAGCACGCCCCATTCATACTCACTGCGGAGCATGATTCTCACCATACTCTCCTTGTTCACATTCTCTCCCACCTTGCATTCTGCGGCGCTCCTCATTCTCTCCCATCTCGTACACTCGAAGATGGTATGCTCCGCAGTGTCCTCAGTCGCTCCACAGTACCTACAGTGCGCCTCAACCAGTTTCCCGATGCGCACCAGGTAAGACCCAAAGCATCCATGCCCCGTAAGCGCCTGGGTGAGGTGATAATTCACCTCCCCGTGCCCACGGTTGACCCATTCATCGATAGTCGGAATCAGTTGCCTGGTCCAGGCTCCCTTTTCCGACCCCTGCCATAGCTCTTGCCATACACGCATTGTTTTTTCCCTTTCATTTCTAGGGTCATTACCTCCCCAAACTCTCACCCTTTCATGCGCTAGAAGGTCTAACGGGATAACTCCAGCAACGACCGCCACGGCGTCGCCAGAAACAGTCCTGTATGCGCTGCACACACGCAGCAGCATACACCTTTGCACTCTCATCAGTCTCGCTCTATAACATTCAATCTTGAACGCATTTATCCATGCCGGCACCCCATACAGGAGAATGGAGTGCACGACCGCATTCATAACCCTCCTCTTGGAGGCCAACGGCCCACCTATGTTGGGCATCAGCCGTCCAAGGGCTCTCACACATGCTGTGGCCTTACTCACCACCCGGGTGACCTGATCGGACACCCTGAGATTTCGCTGGAGCTCTACCCCAAGGTATCTTAGAGATTCCCGAGCCGGTACGTCAACTGTCCCCATTCGCACGGTCAATTCACGCAGCTTTCTTCTCCCAATTAGCAGGACCGCCTCGGTTTTGTGGGGAGCCAGAGCAAGCCCTTTTTCCCCCATCCACCGATCAATCCTACCAATTGCCTCATTTATTATCGCTTTCAGACTTTCTTCCGTTCTTGCGACAGCGACCACCGCTAAGTCATCAGCGTACCCTACGAGTGTAACCCCGTCTGGCAGCCTCAATCTCAAAACCTCATCATAAAATATGTTCCACAGTATCGGCCCAAGAACCGAACCCTGTGGAACACCCGCACTCATTTTGAAGATTTTACCTTCCACAGTCACTATCTCCCTATCATTCAAGTAGCTCCCCACCATCTTTCGAAGGTAGGGAGCTACCCCCTTTAGTTCCAAAGCCTCCATGATTCCGCCCCATGGGACCGAATTGAAGGCATTTTTCACGTCCAGGGTTACAAGCACGCAGTAGCTACGGGTACGCCATGGACCCGTATTTGCTAACCTTGCTCTCTCTATCACACGCATCATTGCGTTCACCGTAGTGCGGCCGCCTCTTCTCTGAAAGACCCCCTACCCTCTCGAGATCCTCATTTATCCTAGCTCCGATCATACTCTCAAACATCTTCGCTATCCCATTCAGTAGGCAGATTGGCCTGTAATTGGCTTCCTCTCCTTCCTTTCGCTCTTTTTCAATCATCACCAGTCTCGCTCTCTTCCACTCTTTGGGGAAACTGCCATTCATCAGCAATTCATTCATCATGCTCAAGCACATGTCCTCACACACATGCCCAAACACCTTGCACGCTTCCGGTGGAACACCATCAGGACCCGGCGCTTTTCCCTCCTTCATCCGGCCAACTGCACTCTGCAGCTCGGCCGGAGTGAAAAGGGGCGCCGATCTCCATCCCACGGGTTCCAGCCAGTTCATTCGCTCATGTACTGGGAACAGCTTCTTGACTTCCGTCATTAGGCTATCCCCCCGGAGAGTATTAACCCTGTGCGCAATTTTTCTGGTGACGATCTTATAGCCGTCACCCCAGATGTTATTATTCACCTCTTCGCAGAGCACTCTCCAAGCTTCTTGCTTGGAGTTCGCGATGGCTCTGCGAAGTTCCCTGCGCGCCAAGTTATACCTCCTTCTGCACTCCTCACGCACTTCCTCATTTGCTCGCCTATTGCTCTTTACCATGCATCTCCTTTCACGCAAACAGGTTTTACGCTTTTCAGCTACCTGCTCATTCCACCAGTAAACTGGCTTCCTGCCTCTGACGCCCCTCCGTTTTCTCCGAAACACCACATCACAGGCCCCGTGTAGAACTGCTTCGCAGGAGCTCCGCAATCCATTTTCGGGGCCTGTCCTTTCAGACAGCTCTTTCATGACGTCTCCCAATCTTTCTAGTAGACTCTTGTCCACTCTCCATCCATTCGTTCTACAAGCAACCGGTCCCTCAGAAACATCCTTTCGTACGTCGAAGAGAATATCCTGGTGATCACTCAGATTCTCTCCCTCTCTGACACGCCACTCTTTCACTCTGCCTGCAATCCGTGAGGTGCTAAAAGTGATGTCTATGAAAGACATACTTTCACCCCGCACGAAGGTTGGCACATTCCCACTGTTGTGAACCACCAGGTCCTCCTCTGCCAGCCACTCTTCCATCATTCTCCCTCTCTCATCCTCTCTAGGGGATCCCCACCAAGCGGACTTAGCGTTGAAATCCCCCCCGACAACAATCTCTTTGGACCAGCTTTTCATACTGGCCCTTAGCTCATCCATAAAAGCTACAAACTGCTCTAACGTTATGTTAGGCGAGATGTAGCACCCATACAGGACCCAGTTTTCCCATTCAATCCACACATATCCATTTCCACATCCACACTGAACCATAGGATTTTCCGATTGGAAAATCCTCACAGCAACATTCTTACACTGGTCCACGTGCCAGCCTCCGTTACCAATAGTCCGAAGATTTGGTTCGGAGACAATGGCCACATCCACTCTCTCATCATGCACCGTCTTCCATACCAGCTCCATTGCAGCCGCACTCCTATTTGAGTTCGTCTGCAATACTAGCATAATCTGTTTCTTTGGGACGTCCCTTTCATACTCTCCCTGCACAGTTTCCTGTACGCAGGACAGTTCATGGAGTCCGCCCTGTGCCCACTCACTCCGCACACGAAGCACTTAGCCTCTTTGGCCGTGCACTCGTGTGCTTTGTGCCCACTTTCATCGCATCGCAAGCACGCATTCTTTCTCTCAATTCCCTTGCATGCTGCCGCCAGGTGCCCGAAGCCAAGGCATCTGTAGCACCTGATCGGCTTATTGTCTTCGGTCACTCGGCACATGATCCATCCAACTTTTATTCTTCCTTTCTCCAGTATGGTTTGTGCCGCTCTTACTGGAAGAGTGACAACTGCCATACTGGCCCCTCCGCGCACTGTGCGGAGAGACTTTACCACACACTCCTTACATTCAGCTGCCTTCTGAATGGCTCCTTTCACCTCATCGGTGGTGGTAGCCTCATCCATGCCCCTAACAAGGACATTTCTGAGCCCCACCTCCGTCCTGACATCCCTTACAGCCTCAGTCACTAGGGCCATTCGCTCTGCCAGTCGCTTCTTTTCCCCATCATCATTCACTCTGACGATGAGGTCCCCAGCGTGGGTTTTCCTCATCGCCCTTACATTTATATCATCCATATCAACTTCCCTCTTAAGGACATTCACCATATGGGCGTAAGAAACACCCTCTGCCCTCCTCACCAGTAAGGTTTCTGCCTTTCTGGTGCCTCCGGCCCCTTCCACTCTGGGCTTTTGGCCCTCCGCATTCATCCAGCACAGGGTTATCTCAACTCCTGTGCCACGCCACACGCATTCAGCCATCTTTCGTACCAGCCACATATTAAGGTTACCAGCCACACCGATAGCGAACCTCTTTCTCTCAGTCTTCTCACAAAGACCTTTCATTCTTAATAAGGTCTCGAACGCCTTTTCTTCGGCGCCTTCGACCTTATTGTCATCCAGACGGGCGATGAAGTGGTACTTCCTCTCGGAGTCCAACGACTCATCGCCTCCCATGCATACAACATTCTCGCTCTTGATGTAGGCCACGGAGCCTATATTCAAGCCTTCAGCCACCCGCTTGGCCTGGGGGAGCTGGTCGAGCATCCCCCAGCCCAGTTGTCCACAGTTATCCCCTTTCTCTCCTGCAACCAACAGGAGTACATCCTCGTCCCTGACCAGAGGAGAGCCCTTAGCCATCTTCACCACAGTGAAGGCGTCCTCGGACCACCTCTCCCTGGCCAGGAACATGTACTCCTGCACATTCATGCCCGGCTTCAGCGCACTGGCGATACTACATTCAGCCTCCGTTTGGGTGCTGACTTCCTTGCATGCCACACTTACTGTTTGGACTTCGGTGTCGTATAACACCTTTTCAACGGGCAGGAAACGGTGCTCTTCCAGCCAAGTTGTCACGGAGTTGCGGGAAAAGACATTAGTTGTCTTTTTAACTCGTGCTGCCGCGTCTTTAACTTCCTTCTTGGTGCTACTGCCTCCAGCAATAGCCCTTTCCAAGTCCTCAACTTGTCTGGTAAGTGCTCCAATCGCTTCCACGATTGTAAAAGCGATCGAGTACTCCGTCTTCTTGTACGCGTCAACATCGTCCGTGGATCGGTCTGCCACTTTCCGTTTTTTATTGGCTTCCCCAATAGATTGGCTTCTCGCCCGACTGTCCATTTCCCCTACACCCCTACATACTTTTTGTTTTGTGAAAAAATCCATAGTGAATCCTCCACAAAACCAAAAATAAATTCAGAAAATTCTCCCCTCCTGGGGGTGGATGAAAAAATTTGCCGCAGATAAAGTGCTGCAGTAAATGCAAAAACGTCTGCGGCGTTGAATTATCCTTATCTCCGTATACACGAGATAAGGAGTGAAAAGAAAAAGAGTAAGAATTTTAAGAATATAAAAAACTCACGCCACGTGCTGTGACTCAAAACTATTTAGCTTACAATTAAAGAAAACTAAAAAACGCCGCTATTAAAGCAAAAGTAAATCTCTACAAAGAGAAAGAAACAAACCAAAATGCACTAACCTGGATTGCAGTTAAATAACTTATAAATAAAAACTTATAAACCAACTTATTAATCACAAACATGTGGAGCACTCGGCTGCACGTCTACTCGCTTCCGCGTCTCGTACGCGTCTGACAGACAAGACTAGACAGACAAGACTAGACAGACAAGACTAGACAGACAAGACTAGACAGACAAGACTAGACAGACAAGACTAGACAGACAAGACTAGACAGACAAGACTAGACAGACAAGACTAGACAGACAAGACTAGACAGACAAGACTAGACAGACAAGACTAGACAGACAAGACTAGACAGACAAGACTAGACAGACAAGACTAGACAGACAAGACTAGACAGACAAGACTAGACAGACAAGACTAGACAGACAAGACTAGACAGACAAGACTAGACAGACAAGACTAGACAGACAAGACTAGACAGACAAGACTAGACAGACAAGACTAGACAGACAAGACTAGACAGACAAGAATAGACAGACAAGAATAGACAGACAAGACTAGACAGACAAGACTAGACAGACAAGACTAGACAGACAAGACTAGACAGACAAGACTAGACAGACAAGACTAGACAGACAAGACTAGACAGACAAGACTAGACAGACAAGACTAGACAGACAAGACTCGACAGACAAGACTAGACAGACAAGACTAGACAGACAAGACTAGACAGACAAGACTAGACAGACAAAACTAGACAGACAAGACTAGACAGACAAGACTAGACAGACAAGACTAGACAGACAAGACTAGACAGACAAGACTAGACAGACAAGACTAGACAGACAAGACTAGACAGACAAGACTAGACAGACAAGACTAGACAGACAAGACTAGACAGACAAGACTAGACGGACAAGACTAGACAGACAAGACTAGACAGACAAGACTAGACAGACAAGACTAGACAGACAAGACTAGACAGACAAGACTAGACAGACAAGACTAGAGAGACAAAACTAGACAGACAAGACTAGACAGACAAGACTAGACAGACAAGACTAGACAGACAAGACTAGACAGACAAGACTAGACAGACAAGACTAGACAGACAAGACTAGACAGACAAGACTAGACAGACAAGACTAGACAGACAAGACTAGACATGCAAGACTAGACCGACAAGACTAGACAGACAAGACTAGACAGACAAGACTAGACAGACAAGACTAGACAGACAAGACTAGACAGACAAGACTAGACAGACAAGACTAGACAGACAAGACTAGACAGACAAGACTAGACAGACAAGACTAGACAGACAAGACTAGACCGACAAGACTAGACAGACAAGACTAGACAGACAAGACTAGACAGACAAGACTAGACAGACAAGACTAGACAGACAAGACTAGACAGACAAGACTAGACAGACAAGACTAGACAGACAAGACTAGACAGACAAGACGAGACAGACAAGACTAGACAGACAAGACTAGACAGACAAGACTAGACAGACAAGACTAGACAGACAAGACTAGACAGACAAGACTAGACAGACAAGACTAGACAGACAAGACTAGACAGACAAGACTAGACAGACAAGACTAGACAGACAAGACTAGACAGACAAGACTAGACAGACAAGACTAGACAGACAAGACTAGACAGACAAGACTAGACAGACAAGACTAGACAGACAAGACTAGACAGACAAGACTAGACAGACAAGACTAGACAGACAAGACTAGACAGACAAGACTAGACAGACAAGACTAGACAGACAAGACTAGACAGACAAGACTAGACAGACAAGACTAGACAGACAAGACTAGACAGACAAGACTAGACAGACAAGACTAGACAGACAAGACTAGACAGACAAGACTAGACAGACAAGACTAGACAGACAAGACTAGACAGACAAGACTAGACAGACAAGACTAGACAGACAAGACTAGACAGACAAGACTAGACAGACAAGACTAGACAGACAAGACTAGACAGACAAGACTAGACAGACAAGACTAGACAGACAAGACTAGACAGACAAGACTAGACAGACAAGACTAGACAGACAAGACTAGACAGACAAGACTAGACAGACAAGACTAGACAGACAAGACTAGACAGACAAGACTAGACAGACAAGACTAGACAGACAAGACTAGACAGACAAGACTAGACAGACAAGACTAGACAGACAAGACTAGAGAGACAAGACTAGGCAGACAAGACTAGACAGACAAGACTAGACAGACAAGACTAGACAGACAAGACTAGACAGACAAGACTAGACAGAGAAGACTAGACAGACAAGACTAGACAGACAAGACTAGACAGACAAGACTAGACAGACAAGACTAGACAGACAAGACTAGACAGACAAGACTAGACAGACAAGACTAGACAGACAAGACTAGACAGACAAGACTAGACAGACAAGACTAGACAGACAAGACTAGACAGACAAGACTAGAAAGACAAGACTAGACAGACAAGACTAGACCGGCAAGACTAGACAGACAAGACTAGACAGACAAGACTAGACAGACAAGACTAGACAGACAAGACTAGACAGACAAGACTAGACAGACAAGACTAGACAGACAAGACTAGACAGACAAGACTAGACAGACAAGACTAGACAGACAAGACTAGACAGACAAGACTAGAAAGACAAGACTAGACAGACAAGACTAGACCGGCAAGACTAGACAGACAAGACTAGACAGACAAGACTAGACAGACAAGACTAGACAGACAAGACTAGACAGACAAGACTAGACAGACAAGACTAGACAGACAAGACTAGACAGAGAAGACTAGACAGACAAGACTAGACAGACAAGACTAGACAGACAAGACTTACTTTACTTCTGTGAGAAGCAACAAATCATCAGCCATCAACAACATGGCTTCATAAAAGGGAAGAATACGGTTACGGCCTGCTATCAATTCATCAACAACATGGGATTCCAGCTAGAAACTCGAAATATTCCATACGGGATGTTAATGGACCTATCGAAAGCATACGAACTAGTGGATCACACCATTTTAGCGGATAAACTATCTAAATATGGTATCAGAGGGATCGCACTGGTTTGGATTTTATCATTTTTGAGAAATAGAACACAAATTACTAAACTAAAAACCAGTTGTGGATATGTGTATTCAAGCGCAAGAACAATCAATGTGGGGATACCACAAGGCAGTACTATAGGACCACTGCTCTTCACATTATTTATTAATGACCTGCGCCGAATACCCATCATCCCGCAGCGTACAATGGTAAATTATGCCGACGATACGACTGTGCTATTAATTAACAAGTCGGTAGAGGACATTAGTCGGAATGCTGGTCTAGCAATGTCATTGATGACTGCATGGTTTGCTAATAATAAATTAGTATTAAACAAGAATAAAACGAAGTCCATCATCTTCCAAACTAATAGAAGCACCACGAGTTACCCTCAAGAAATCCGAATGGGGAATGATGTAATAAATGTAGACCAATCAGTAAGACTCCTTGGACTGTATATTGACAATACACTTGAGTGGTCGTCACAGGTCGACCATGTTACTAATAAACTGAACAGGGCAGTTTTTGCATTGCGAGTCCTACAGCGATACGTAGATGATCAAGTTCTGAGGCTAGTGTACTTCTCCAACTTCCAATCACATATAAAATTTGGAATCATCTTCTGGGGTAACAGCATTTACATTAGGAACGTGTTCAGGATACAGAAGCAAGCCCTCCGTATTCTAGAGAACCTAAAATACCGCGAATCATGCAGGGATGTTACAGGGGTGTTTTTAGACAGACAAGACTAGACAGACAAGACTAGACAGACAAGACTAGACAGACAAGACTAGACAGACAAGACTAGACAGACAAGACTAGGCAGACAAGACTAGACAGACAAGACTAGACAGACAAGACTAGACAGACAAGACTAGACAGACAAGACTAGACAGACAAGACTAGACAGACAAGACTAGACAGACAAGAATAGACAGACAAGACTAGACAGACAAGACTAGACAGACAAGACTAGACAGACAAGACTAGACAGACAAGACTAGACAGACAAAACTAGACAGACAAGACTAGACAGACAAGACTAGACAGACAAGACTAGACAGACAAGACTAGACAGACAAGACTAGACAGACAAGACTAGACAGACAAGACTAGACAGACAAGACTAGACAGACAAGACTAGACAGACAAGACTAGACAGACAAGACTAGACAGACAAGACTAGACAGACAAGACTAGACAGACAAGACTAGACAGACAAGACTAGACAGACAAGACTAGACAGACAAGAGTAGACAGACAAGAGTAGACAGACAAGACTAGACAGACAAGACTAGACAGACAAGACTTCTCGTTCGACGTTCGAGACGAGCGGTCGCCCGAGCGTGTTCGATTATTAAGTTTTAATAAAAAGTTTTATAAACATTTATAAGTTTATTTTTACCTTTATGTGAAATCAACTATGTCACGGGAGTTACGTTCTAAAGTTCCGGAAGGGCAGTCCGATAAGATCATTGAGTATCTTACAAGCTCTGTCTTCTCGGACTTCATAGCTGGGATTGTTAAATCAAAAGTGGAGGCGGTAGAAGCTAGATTAACAGCTACAATTGCTGATCTAAATTATAAATTAGATAACGTATTAGAAACGAATGAGAAAATAACATCACTTTACACTTCTTTATCCGAAGAATACAACAAATTAAAATCTCAAAACTTGAATCGTCTACCTGCTGAATCCGGGCAAAAAGAAGATAACGTTTTTCAAGTTTCAAATGCTGATAAGTCTACTAGCCGAAATGATAAAAGTTCAAGTCAACGTAGAAATCAACAAATCCCGACAAAAAGTAATACGGCAGATATACACCAAAATACAAATACGGAAGAAATTTGGGAGACACAAAAACGGAGATCAAAGCGAAGCCGACAAGCTACGATTTTTGGAAATTCGGAAACTGCAACGATCAAAGCAGCGAAGAAATATGCACACATCCATGTATAAATATATAAATATAAATATAAATTAGATCCATCTCTCTCAGAAACAGACGTAATTGACTACTTACGCAATAAAATTAAGATAGATTCCTTACAATGCAAAAAATTGGATGCAAAATACCCTGATGAATATTCATCATTCAAGATAACAGCCCCATTCGAATATTTATCAGAACTAAACAAACCTGAAACATGGCCAAGATATGCATGTGTTAAGCGATTTTTTCTAAAACCCAAAATGAGGAAAGAAATGAATTAAGAGATATGGAATTGGAAAAAAATATGGATACAGAAATATCATTAGTAAAACAGCCTATAATATCATTTAAATTAAAAGAATTGAGTGTTCTCAATCAGAATTGTCAGTCAATTGGCAACTCTATTGATGGTATAGAACGAATGCTAGAATTGAACCCAGAATGTCAGCATTTGATAATAACAGAACACTGGAAAGACGAAAACCAACTAGAAACTATAAAAATCAATCATTTTCAGCTAGCGTCCCACTATTCTAGAATGACTGGAGAGCACGGGGGTGTAGCGATATACTGCGAAAAACAGGTGGAGTGGAAAATTAGAAAGGACATAAATAGCATGTCGGTCAAATTTCTTCTCGAAATCGCTGCTATTGAAACCAATATAGGTAATAACTGTTTCATAATTGTTGCGATTTATAGAACGCCTTTATCAAACACTAATCATTTTTTAGATCTCTTTCACAAACTTCTATTAAAAATCCACTCACAATCTAAAGATTTCATCATAGCTGGAGATTTCAACATTGATATGCTGAAAAAAACAGCTATAAATCAGCAATTTGAATCTCTGTTGGAGTCTTTCAATGCTGTCATTACTTTAAAGGAAATAAGCCGTCCAAGTTCAGAAACATGCATTGATAATATTGTTGTAAATACGAATATTAACTATAAAGTGAAAACGATGCAATACCATATATCTGATCATTGTGCCCAGAAAATAATATTTCAAATAAAAGCCAATACAATAGCACCGAGTTCGCAGATAATCCGAATTTTCAACGAATTTCGTATTAAACAATTCATAGACTACTTGGCAAAAGAAACTTGGCACCAAGTCCTAGATATAGAAGGTGAAGAAGTGAATGAACAGTGGAACGCATTTATGGGTATATTCCTCTCTGGTTTTAATGAATGTTTCCCTCGCATCAGGAGCCACAGCTATCATCAGAAGCAACGAATCCTCTCAAATCCTCAGCTGCAAAGAATCGAGGGAAATCTTAAGCTAATTCAAATTATTGCTCAAATGGACAACAGCTATAAGAGAGTTTACAACAATTTACGCAGGAAGTATAAATCAATGTTAAAAGAAGCAAAGAGAGAGGATTATGCTAATCAGATTATAAAGGCAACAAACCCTCAAAAAACAACATGGATGGTCATTAGACAAATAGTTGAATTAAAAAAACCTCCGAAATCGTACATAAGTCAAGATGAAGAGCCAAATATCAAAGCCGCAGAGGTAAACAATTACTATGCAGACAGGGCGCGAATTTTACAAGAAGGGATGCCAAAAAAAGAATATTATGACAATATATGTGAGAACACAAATTCAATCTTTTTATACCCTACAACAGCAGAAGAACTTAGTGACACAATCAAAAGTTTGAAAAATAATAATACAAGTTCAGGTTACGACGAAGTGACAATCTCAATTATAAAAACTGTCAGTGATCAGATATCACAACCATTAGTGCACATATTTAATAACGTATTACAATATGGTATTTTTCCCGATAGGCTGAAAACATCAATAATAACTCCGATCTTTAAATCCGGAAACACCAAGAGTTTAGACAATTACAGGCCAATAAGTCTACTATCTAGTTTCTCAAAAATATTCGAAAAACTTATTGAATTGCGATTAAATGGCTTCTTGAAAAAGTACAATTGTTTAAATAACAAACAACACGGTTTCATAAGAGGGAAAAATACAGACACGGCATGTTTCAAGTTTCTTTCAAATATATTGGAGCAATTAGAAAATAACACAATCCCGACCGGATTTCTATTAGATCTATCAAAAGCTTATGATCTAGTCGATCATAATTTACTACTTAAAAAACTAGCAAAATACGGAATACGAGGAGTGGCGTTAAATCTAATTGCATCGTTCTTAAGAAACCGTGAACAAATAACAAAAATACAGACGAAACAAGGTTATGTAAAATCTACTTCCAGAACAACAAATATTGGGATCCCACAAGGTAGCGTAATAGGTCCGCTGCTGTTTACGCTGTTCGTAAACGACCTACCTCAAATTATAGTAAACACAGAACATGATATTATACAATATGCTGATGATACCAGTCTCTTACTAACTAATAAGTCTGCTGAGGATATTGGTGACAATGTAAACATGATTATGCACATGCTTGACCAATGGTTTACGAAAAATAAATTATTGGTGAATAAAGCTAAGTCAAACTTACTAATATTCAAGACGAAACGAAGTATTATAGAACATCCACTGAAATACAAAGTTGGAAACGATACAATAGAATTGAAGCAATCTGCTCGTTTTTTGGGTATCCACGTTGATAGTTGTCTAGAGTGGTCAACTCATATACTACAACTGAAAACCAAACTAAATAAGGGCATATATGCATTGAGAACATTGAAAACATACATAGATGTTACCACACTAAGCCAGGTATACTTTTCAAATTTTCACAGCATACTCCGTTTCGGTATCACATTCTGGGGTACCAGCAGAGATATGAAAATTGTATTCACGCTACAAAAACAAGCGTTGCGTATACTTCTTAACTTGAAGTACAGAGAGTCCTGCAGGGGAAAATTTAAGGAGGCATTTATACTAACTACGACTGGTACATATATCTACGAAAGTTTAATGTTTATTTTTAAAAATAAAAATCTGTTTAAGAAGTACGAAAAAAACAATGAGAGGGGTACAAGGCATATCAGAAATCTATATACATTTCCTCGTCATAAACTGACACTGTCGGAGAAAAATCCACCCTACAGTTTACTAAAACTCTATAATAAATTGCCAATAGAGTTCAAATCGCTGCAAATAAAAACTCTGAAAAATAAACTATTCCGGTATATACTAGAAATTGAACCATATAATATGGACGAATACTGGTCCTCGGTGGCTTCACATTAATAAAGGAATCGATTTTAATCTAATTGTAAATAAGTTAGTTAACTTTTTGTTTGTATAGTTTTAACATTATTAATCTCATTTTTTATATTTTATATTTATTATATTGTTATTATGTTAGTTTAAGTTTATCTGTATACATTCAATACTTATTCTCTCTACTATTTATTAGTATTTGTTATTATCACTATTATTTTTATTTTTTTGTTATTTTAAATTATATTATATTTCTATACATATTATTCTACTTTGACACATTTCATTTAGTATCTTGTATTTCTTACAATGTACTTAGTTAATGAAATAAAATATATTTGATTTTTTTGATTTTGACTAGACAGACAAGACTAGACAGACAAGACTAGACAGACAAGACTAGACAGACAAGACTAGACAGACAAGACTAGACAGACAAGACTAGACAGACAAGACTAGACAGACAAGACTAGACAGACAAGACTAGACAGACAAGACTAGACAGACAAGACTAGACAGACAAGACTAGACAGACAAGACTAGACAGACAAGACTAGACAGACAAGACTAGACAGACAAGACTAGACAGACAAGACTAGACAGACAAGACTAGACAGACAAGACTAGACAGACAAGACTAGACAGACAAGACTAGACAGACAAGACTAGACAGACAAGACTAGACAGACAAGACTAGACAGACAAGACTAGACAGACAAGACTAGACAGACAAGACTAGACAGACAAGACTAGACAGACAAGACTAGACAGACAAGACTAGACAGACAAGACTAGACAGACAAGACTAGACAGACAAGACTAGACAGACAAGACTAGACAGACAAGACTAGACAGACAAGACTAGACAGAAAAGACTAGACAGACAAGACTAGACAGACAAGACTAGACAGACAAGACTAGACAGACAAGACTAGACAGACAAGGCTAGACAGACAAGACTAGGCAGACAAGACTAGACAGACAAGACTAGACAGACAAGACTAGGCAGACAAGACTAGACAGACAAGACTAGACAGACAAGACTAGACAGACAAGTCTGGACAGACAAGACTAGACAGACAAGACTAGACAGACAAGACAAGACAGACAAGACTAGACAGACAAGACTAGACAGACAAGACTAGACATACAAGACTAGACAGACAAGACTAGACAGACAAGACTAGACAGACAAGACTAGACAAACAAGACTAGACAGACAAGACTGGGCAGACAAGACTAGACAGACAAGACTAGACAGACAAAACTAGACAGACAAGACTAGACAGACAAGACTAGACAGACAAGACTAGACAGACAAGACTAGACAGACAAGACTAGATAGACAAGACTAGACAGACAAGACTAGACAGACAGGACTAGACAGACAAGACTAGACAGACAAGACTAGACATACAAGACTAGACAGACAAGACTAGACAGACAAGACTAGACAGACAAGACTAGACAGACAAGACTAGACAGACAAGACTAGACAGACAAGACTATACAGACAAGACTAGACAGACAAGACTAGACAGACAAGACTAGACAGACAAGACTAGACATACAAGACTAGACAGACAAGACTAGACAGACAAGACTAGACAGACAAGACTAGACAGACAAGACTAGAGAGACAAGACTAGACAGACAAGGCTAGACAGACAAGACTAGGCAGACAAGACTAGACAGACAAGACTAGACAGACAAGACTAGACAGACAAGACAAGACAGACAAGACTAGACAGACAAGACTAGACAGACAAGACAAGACAGACAAGACTAGACAGACAAGACTAGACAGACAAGACTAGACAGACAAGACTAGACAGAAAAGACTAGACAGACAAGACTAGACAGACAAGACTAGACAAACAAGACTAGACAGACAAGACTAGACAGACAAGACTAGACAGACAAGACTAGACAGACAAGACTAGACAGACAAGACTAGACAGACAAGACTAGACAGACAAGACTAGACAGACAAGACTAAAAAGACAAGACTAGACAGACAAGACTAGACAGACAAGACTAGACAGTCAAGACTAGACAGACAAGACTAGACAGACAAGACTAGACAGACAAGACTAGACAGACAAGACTAGACAGACAAGACTAGACAGAGAAGACTAGACAGACAAGACTAGACAGACAAGACTAGACAGACAAGACTAGACAGACAAGACTAGACAGACAAGACTAGACAGACAAGACTAGACAGACAAGACTAGACAGTCAAGACTAGACAGACAAGACTAGACAGACAAGACTAGACAGACAAGACTAGACAGACAAGACTAGACAGACACGACTAGACAGACAAGACTAGACAGACAAGACTAGACAGACAAGACTAGACAGACAACACTAGACAGACAAGTCTAGACAGACAAGACTAGACAGACAAGCCTAGACAGACAAGACTAGACAGACAAGACTAGACAGACAAGACTAGACAGACAAGACTAGACAGACAAGAGTAGACAGACAAGATTAGACAGACAAGACTAGACAGACAAGACTAGACAGACAAGACTAGACAGACAAGACTAGACAGACAAGACTAGACAGACAAGACTAGACAGACAAGACTAGACAGACAAGACTAGACAGACAAGACTAGACAGACAAGACTAGACAGACAAGACTAGACAGACAAGACTAGACAGACAAGACTAGACAGACAACACTAGACAGACAAGACTAGACAGACAAGACTAGACAGACAAGACTAGACAGACAAGACTAGACAGACAAGACTAGACAGACAAGACTAGACAGACAAGACTAGACAGACAAGACTAGACAGACAAGACTAGACAGACAACACTAGACAGACAAGACTAGACAGACAAGACTAGACAGACAAGACTAGACAGACAAGACTAGACAGACAAGACTAGACAGACAAGACTAGACAGACAAGACTAGACAGACAAGACTAAACAGACAAGACTAGACAGACAAGACTAGACAGACAAGACCAGACAGACAAGACTAGACAGACAAGACTACACAGACAAGACTAGACAGACAAGACTAGACAGACAAGACTAGACGCGTACGAGACGCGGAAGCGAGTAGACGTGCAGCCGAGTGCTCCACATGTTTGTGATTAATAAGTTGGTTTATAAGTTTTTATTTATAAGTTATTTAATTGCAATACAGGTTAGTGCATTTTGGTTTGTTTCTTTCTCTTTGTAAAGATTTACTTTTGCTTTAATAACGGCGTTTTTTAGTTTTCATTAATTGTAAGCTAAATAGTTTTGAGTCACAGCACGTGGCGTGAGTTTTTTATATTCATAAAATTCTTACTATTTTTCTTTCCGCTCCTTATCTCGTGTATACGGAGATAAGGATAATTCAACGCCGCAGACGTTTTTGCATTTACTGCAGCACTTTATATGCGGCAAATTTTTTCATCCACCCCCAGGAGGGGAGAATTTTCTGAATTTATTTTTGGTTTTGTGGAGGATTCACTATGGATTTTTTCACAAAACAAAAAGTATGTAGGGGTGTAGGGGAAATGGACAGTCGGGCGAGAAGCCAATCTATTGGGGAAACCAATAAAAAACGGAAAGTGGCAGACCGATCAACGGACGATGTGGGCGCGTACAAGAAGACGGAGTGCTTGATCGCTTTTACAATCGTGGAAGAGATTGGAGCACTTACCAGACAAGTTGAGGACTTGGAAAGGGCTATTGCTGGAGGCAGTAGCACTAAGAAGGAAGTTAAAGACGCGGCAGCACGAGTTAAAAAGACAACTAATGTCTTTTCCCGCAACTCCGTGACCACTTGGCTGGAAGAGCACCGTTTCCTGCCCGTTGAAAAGGTGTTATACGACACCGAAGTCCAAACAGTAAGTGTGGCATGCAAGGAAGTCAGCACCCAAACGGAGGCTGAATGTAGTATCGCCAGTGCGCTGAAGCCGGGCATGAATGTGCAGGAGTACATATCCCTGGCCAGGGATAGGTGGTCCGAGGACGCCTTCACTGTGGTGAAGATGGCTAAGGGCTCTCCTCTGGTCAGGGACGAGGATGTACTCCTGTTGGTTGCAGGAGAGAAAGGGGATAACTGTGGACAACTGGGCTGGGGGATGCTCGACCAGCTACCCCAGGCCAAGCGGGTGGCTGAAGGCTTGAATATAGGCTCCGTGGCCTACATCAAGAGCGAGAATGTTGTATGCATGGGAGGCGATGAGTCGTTGGACTCCGAGAGGAAGTACCACTTCATCGCCCGTCTGGATGATAATAAGGTCGAGGGCGCCGAAGAAAAGGCGTTCGAGACCTTATTAAGAATGAAAGGTCTTTGTGAGAAGACTGAGAGAAAGAGGTTCGCTATCGGTGTGGCTGGTAACCTTAATATGTGGCTGGTACGAGAGATGGCTGAATGCGTGTGGCGTGGCACAGGAGTTGAGATAACCCTGTGCTGGATGAATGCGGAGGGCCAAAAGCCCAGAGTGGAAGGGGCCGGAGGCACCAGAAAGGCAGAAACCTTACTGGTGAGGAGGGCAGAGGGTGTTTCTTACGCCCATATGGTGAATCTCCTTAAGAAGGAAGTTGATATGGATGACATAAATGTAAGGGCGATGAGGAAAACTCACGCTGGAGACCTCATCGTCAAAGTGAATGATGATGGGGAAAAGAAGCGACTGGCAGAGCGAATGGCCCTAGTGACTGAGGCTGTAAGGGATGTCAGGACGGAGGTGGGGCTCAGAAGTGTCCTTGTTAGGGGCATGGATGAGGCTACCACCACCGATGAGGTGAAAGGAGCCATTCAGAAGGCCGCTGAATGTAAGGAGTGTGTGGTAAAGTCTCTCCGCACAGTGCGCGGAGGGGCCAGTATGGCAGTTGTCACTCTTCCAGTAAGAGCGGCACAAACCATACTGGAGAAAGGCAGAATAAAAGTTGGATGGATCATGTGCCGAGTGACCGAAGACAAGAAGCCGATCAGGTGCTACAGATGCCTTGGCTTTGGGCACCTGGCGGCAGCATGCAAGGGAATAGAGCGAAAGAATGCGTGTTTGCGATGCGATGAAAGTGGGCACAAAGCACACGAGTGCACAGCCAAAGAGGCTAAGTGCTTCGTGTGCGGAGTGAGTGGGCATAGGGCGGACTCCATGGACTGCCCTGCGTACAGGAAACTGTGCAGGGAAGGTATGAAAGGGGCATCCCAAAGAAACAGAATATGCTAGTATTGCAGACGAACTCAAATAGGAGTGCGGCTGCAATGGAGCTGGTATGGAAGACGGTGCATGATGTGAGAGTGGATGTGGCCATTGTCTCCGAACCAAATCTTCGGACTATTGGTAACGGGGGCTGGCACGTGGACCAGTGTAAGAATGTTGCTATGAGGATTTTCCAATCGGAAAATCCTATGGTTAAGTGTGGATGTGGAAATGGATATGTGTGGGTTGAATGGGAAAACTGGGTCCTGTATGGGTGCTACATCTCGCCTAACATAACGTTAGAGCAGTTTGTAGCTTTTATGGATGAGCTAAGGACCAGAATGAAAAGCTGGTCCAAAGAGATTGTTGTCGGGGGGGATTTCAACGCCAAGTCCGCTTGGTGGGGATCCCCTAGAGAGGATGAGAGAGGGAGAATGATGGAAGAGTGGCTGGCAGAGGAGGACCTGGTGGTTCACAACCGTGGGAATGTGCCAACCTTCGTGCGGGGCGAAAGTATGTCTTTCATAGACATCACTTTTAGCACCTCACGGATTGCAGGCAGAGTGAAAGAGTGGCGTGTCAGAGAGGGAGAGAATCTGAGTGATCACCAGGATATTCTCTTCGACGTACGAGAGGTTGTTTCTGAGGGACCGGTTGAAATTGAAACGAATGGATGGAGAGTGGACAAGAGTCTACTAGAAAGATTGGGAGACGTCATGAAAGAGCTGGCTGAAAGGACAGGCCTCGAAAATGGATTGCGAAGCTCCTGCGAAGCAGTTCTTCACGAGGCCTGTGATGCGGTGTTTCGGAGAAAACGGAGGGGCGTCAGAGGCAGGAAGCCAGTTTACTGGTAGAATGAGCAGGTAGCTGAGAAGCGTAAAACCTGTTTGCGTGGAAGGAGATGCATGGTAAGGAGTAATAGGCGAACAAATGAGGAAGTGCGTGAGGGGTGCAGAAGGAGGTATAACTTGGCGCGCAGGGAACTTCGCAGAGCCATCGCGAACTCCAAGCAAGAAGCTTGGAGAGTGCTCTGCGAAGAGGTGAATAATAACATCTGGGGTGACGGCTATAAGATCGTCACCAGGAAAATTGCGCAAAGGGTTAATACTCTCCGGGGGGATAGCCTAATGACGGAAGTCAAGAAGCTGTTCCCAGTACATGAGCGAATGAACTGGCTTGAACCCGTGGGATGGAGATCGGCGCCCCTTTTTACTTCGGCCGAACTGCAGTGTGCAGTTGGCCGGATGAAGGAGGGAAAAGCGCCGGGTCCTTATGGTGTTCCACCCGAAGCGTGCAAGGTGTTTGGGCATGTGTGCGAGGACATATGCTTGAGCATGATGAATGAATTGTTGATGAATGGCAGTTTTCCCAAAGAGTGGAAGAGAGCAAAACTGGTGATGATTGAAAAAGAGCGAAAGGAAGGAGAGGAAGCCAATTACAGGCCAATCTGCCTACTGAATGGGATAGCGAAGATGTTTGAGAGTATGATCGGAGCTAGGATAAATGAGGATCTCGAGAGGGCAGGGGGTCTTTCAGAGGAACAGTATGGGTTCAGAAGCGGCCGCACTACGGTGAACGCAATGATGCGTGTGATAGAGAGAGCAAGGTTAGCAAATACGGGTCCATGGCGTACCCGTAGCTACTGCGTGCTTGTAACCCTAGACGTGAAAAATGCTTTCAATTCGGTCCCATGGGGCGGAATCATGGAGGCTTTGGAACTAAAGGGGGTAGCTCCCTACCTTCGAAAGATGGTGGGAAGCTACTTAAATGATAGGGAGATAGTGACTGTGGAAGGTAAAATCTTCAAAATGAGTGCGGGTGTTCCACAGGGCTCGGTTCTTGGGCCGATACTGTGGAACATATTTTATGATGAGGTTCTGAGATTGAGGCTGCCAGACGGGGTTACACTCGTAGGGTACGCTGATGACTTAGCGTTGGTCGCTGTCGCAAGCACGGAAGAAAGTCTGAAAGCGATAATGAATGAGGCAATTAGTAGGATTGATCGGTGGATGGGGAAAAAGGGCTTGCTCTGGCTCCCCACAAAACCGAGGCGGTCCTGCTAATTGGAAGAAGAAAGCTGCGTGAACTGACCGTGCGAATGGGGACAGTTGACGTACCGGCTCGGGAATCTGTAAGATACCTTGGGGTAGAGCTTCAGCGATATCTCAGGGTGTCCGATCAGGTCACCCGGGTGGTGAGCAAGGCTACAGTATGCGTGAAAGCCCTTGGACGGCTGATGCCCAACATAGGTGGGCCGTTGGCCTCCAAGAGGAGGGTTATGAATGCGGTCGTGCACTCCATTCTCCTGTATGGGGTGCCGGCATGGATAAATGCGTTCAGGATTGAATGTTATAGAGCGACTGATGAGAGTGCAAAGGTGTATGCTGCTGCGTGTTTGCAGCGCATACAGGACTGTTTCTGGCGACGCCGTGGCGGTCGTTGCTGGAGTTATCCCGTTAGACCTTCTGGCGCATGAAAGGGTGAGTGTCTGGGGAGGTAATGACCCTAGAAATGAAAGGGAAAAACAATGCGTGTATGGCAAGAGTTATGGCAGGGGTCGGAAAAGGGAGCCTGGACCAGGCAACTGATTCCGACTATCGATGAATGGGTCAACCGTGGGCACGGGGAGGTGAATTATCACCTCACCCAGGCGCTTACGGGGCATGGTTGCTTTGGGTCTTACCTGGTGCGCATCGGGAAACTGGTTGAGGCGCACTGTAGGTATTGTGGAGCGACTGAGGACACTGCGGAGCATACCATCTTCGAGTGTACGAGATGGGAGAGAATGAGGAGCGCCGCAGAATGCAAGGTGGGAGAGAATGTTGGGAGAGTATGGTGAGAATCATGCTCCGCAGTGAGTATGAATGGGGCGTGCTGACTGGAATGACAGGATATATAATGAGGAGAAAGGAGAAGGATGAAAGGGACGAGCGTAAGGCGGGCGGAGGGGTTGCTACGCGCGAGACGAGCGTGCCATCGCCGGGCCCCCCTTAGTGCGAAGGGGGCGCACAAATTTATTGTAAACTCTGATGTGAGGGGGGGCACGGCGATTAACGGCGCGCCCGGCACAACGAATGAATGCGGATGAATGCTTTGGATATGAAAGGGGGAGGAACGTGATGAAGTTATGCCAAATTTTGGATTCCATCACGTTTTCTCCGGTTTCGGCTGGGGTGGGGTCTGAATGTTGGGGGTTTTTTAGTGGGTCGCCCCTTTTTAGGGCAGCCCCACACTACCACTCGGCACGGGTCGGGTGGTGTCTGTTTGCAGATTTTCACCTCCAGCACGTGCAAAAAAAAAAAAAAGACAAGACTAGACAGACAAGACTAGACAGACAAGACTGGACAGACAAGACTAGACAGACAAGACTAGACAGACAAGACTAGACAGACAAGACTAGACAGACAAGACTAGACAGACAAGACTAGACAGACAAGACTAGACAGACAAGACTAGACAGACAAGATAGACAGTCAAGACTAGACAGACAAGACAAGACTAGACAGACAAGACAAGACAGACCAGACTAGACAAACAAGACTAGACAGACAAGACTAGATATACAAGAGCAGAGTAACAAGACTGGACAGACAAGACTAGACAGTCAATGCTAGACAGACAAGACTAGACAGACAAGACTAGACAGGCAAGACTAGACCGACAGGACTAAACAGACAAGACTAGAGAGACAAGATTAGACAGACAAGACTAGACAAAGAAGACTAGTAAGACAAAATTAGAGAGACAAAACTAGACAGATAAGACTAGACACTCAAAAAGGGCAGAAAAGGTTAGACGCACAAACAAATTTCTTGTAAGTTACATGCACATGTAATGAAATTGTACAAGCTATTTATATTATGCATTGCATACAACCATTTTACTTAATATTAATAAACCGATATATATTAAATTGTGGACTAAAATTTGTAGATTTTAACAGATTTTAATAATGTATTATTTGATTTTAATAACTTATTATCTGTATATTTTTAAAACTACATGACCTAATAGATCTAAACTTTGAAATTAATTTAGCATTGACTAACAATGAGTTAAATTCATTCTAAATTTAATTAATTTCTAACATTTTAAAAGAATCTTGTTACCCAGATATAATTAGGTTCTGTAATTGAGTGAATGAAACATGGAAAATAACGGCGATATTAACACTCTATGGCACTGGTCTCTATTGGCACTGGTCTGTTTTCTACCCGGGCATATGAACAACGAGTCTTTATTAAATCTAGCCGCAAGTACGGCGGGAAAATGTGTCAAAACCCTTGACCGTTGTCACTCTCGGTCTTACGCCTCCGCTGAAATGTTACCTCTTCCATATTTATAAAAGCAAACACGAACTCGTTTTATTAATTCAATTAATTTATTTCACCCAAAAACTGAAAAAAGACATGGAAAGAGGATTTTTCGTTGTTGAAAACGTTTTTATCGCTCACCCTGATTTTCAAAATTATTTAAAGCAGTGGGCGGAATAATGCAAAGGGAAAATTAAAATATTTTCCTTAATTTTATTTTACTACAGGAAATTTTCCTACAAAACTAAAATAGGTGGCGAAGATAGTTTCTCCTGTGTAAAAAAGTACAAAATAAATGAAATTTAAAAGTGAAATTAAGAAATTCAATTCGAGTTTTTCTTGATAAGTGTATAATTTCTTGGAGTAGTTATTTCATCTTGGTGTGTGTTTCACATTAACGGCGTTTTAAATTTGCATTGCGGCCAAGTTCGTGTGAACGTAATTTAAAAATAATGGATAAGTAATGTACATGTAAAAGTGGTAATTTTATAAACTGATTTACAGTTTCTTTCGAAAATTATTAGTATAGATAGGAAATTACGAAATGAAAATAGCATCCAACAAAAATCCTAGTATTAGAAAAAATACTTCTTTAATTCAAATAAGCAATTCAAATGGGATATGAAATTTGAAGTTTTCTATAATTTTCACTAACTTAATAAATTCCCGAAGACTGCTAGAAAATGATTCCAGCTAGAAAATGACTTAAACTTCCTGAGAGTTGACTGGTCTTCAATGTTAGAAGAATAATAGAAGTTATAGCAATATTTCGTAATGATAGCGAAAATGTAATAATTTACTGAAAACTAAATTAATGCTGCAATACTATTGAAACTGAAAGCCACAAACTTTGTAAAACTGTAAGTATTATATTAAATAACTGGAAACTGTAAGATCGTAGCTACAATAAAACAAGTCAACAAGAATATTGTATCTAGGGTGCAAATGCGATCGGTTTATCCGCATTCATCTGAACAAATTATAATTCATTAAAATGTTTGCTTTTTAACCAGGTTTGAAACAATTGAAATAAGAGTATATAAGTTTTATCAAATGGAGCGTGGGCTCAACGAGCCGAAAGAAGATTCAGATGTAGTAGCGATAGAAGATGCGGGGGTAGATACAACGGTCTCTCCCTCGGAAATTACGACCGCAATAGCGGCCAATTCCTTGGTTGAAGAGACAGCAACAGTGGCCACTCCCTCTTTTGAAGCCACTATGGCCGCGAACGAGAAAGTAAGCTCGGATTACTGAAAGGACGATCTAGACTTCACACTCGTAGGCATAGCAGTCCTGCTATGTTTACGGAGGTAGAGGAATACGTCATTCCTGCCACACGGATCAGGGATCAGAGACCTCAGGAACAGGGAATGTAAGTTGGTGTGGGATAATCGAGAGGTCTACCCCAGAAGTTGCATTATTTTAAGGAAGGGCATAAATTGTTTATGTCTTTCAGAGTTTCTAACTCGGAATTTATTTCTAATTCAGGCCTTCATCGCGTTAACATTTGCGTTAACATTCTTCCCTGGAGATGGTAACAACATACACTGTATTAGGATAAGGCTGCCACTCATCTTAGGATGTGACGCAAACGCCCAAAATGAGATGTGGGGCAGGACGGACACTAATAAGAGAGGTGAATTCCTTTTAGAATACCTTACTAAATAAATCGTAAATGTGTATAACATTGGGAATGCATCAACATTTGTCACTAAATTTAGGACTGAGGTACTGGATATTACCGTAGGTAGCGCTAATGTAAGTAGGCTGGTTAAAAGGTTGAGAGTTTCAAGTGAATCCTCAATGTCAGACCATAGGATCATAAAGTTTGAACTAGAAGGTGCAAGTGAGGTAAACACTCCCATCCGGAGTCCCCCATTCCTAGACAAACGTTGTGGCCTATATTTAGTTCCAAATTAAATCTATAGGAGAAGTAAATGTAGCAATCACCATGGCATTTGAATGCAGCTGCCCGATAAAACACGTGAAGGAGCATAAGGATGAAAAATGGCCGAACAAACATTTGACTACATTAAGAGCAAAAGTATAAAGATCAAAAGTTAAAGTTCAATAAAGTCTGATCTCTGGTAAGAAATTCTCGTTCTGTAAAATCTCTCGAATATCGTGGCGTACTTCGATGGGGGTGCGAGGGTTCCTTCCATAGGTAAGGTTGGCTGCAGTGAACCCTGTACTTTGCCAACGGGCTGTATTGTGCGCAAACCGAATGGGCGGCAGTTTCTCGGGCCAGTTTTAATGTTCGAATCCCACTAGTATTGAGACACGAAACGCATCTTTTTACGTAGTCTTTGATAGTTTTTCTTATTCCTGGCCAATAGAATAGTTTGGAGACCTTATGATAGGTCCGGTCTGCTCCAAAGTGACCAGCTTCTGGGGCATCGTGCAGTTCTTGTAATTTGTCCTGACGTTTTGAATTGGGAACAACAAGCTGTGGTTCTTCGTTGTCGTCGTCCGGAGAGTAACGGTATAATACATCTTGTGATAAGAGGTTACCTCGGGCAGTCCATCGATGTGCTTCCTCAGGGTCGATAAAGTCGAACGCTACGATGGTCTTCTGTAGATCCGGGTCATTCAGCTAGTCCTCTCTTAATTGTTGTGGGTGTTGTCGTGGACATTCTATCGTGACGAGTTTTAGACTCCAATCGAACGGTTCCTCTGGTGGCGATGGGCGAGACAAGGTATCTGCGGCAGAGTTTGCTTTTCCTGGGGTATATCGAATAGTTACGTTATAGGGTTGGATCTGTAGTGACCAGCGGGCTAATCTGCCACTGGGATTTTTAAGCGACATTAACCATTTCAACGGCAACGTGACGACAACGGCATAGGATTCCTCCAGGTAGCCACAAAATTTCTGAATGGCCCAAACCAGAACTACCCGTTCCGTGGTTGAGTAATTCCTTTCCGCGGATGTCAGCAACCGGCTGGCGTATTCTATGGGTCTCTCGTCGTTTCCCTCCCCTTGGAGTAACACTGCTCCCAGTGGATAGGCGCTAGCATCTGTATATAGGGTATAAGGTAGACCTGGTTCGGCTTGGCGAAGGACTGGTGCATTTGTTAAGGCGTGTTTTAGTTTATTGTACCCTGTCTCCTCGAGGTTTCCCCAGATCCATGGAGCATCCTTCTTTGTGGGGTTTTTTGAGGTGAGCATTGTGAGGTGTGTCTCAGTGAAGCGGGAAATAAACCTCCTATACCAGTTGCATGTTTGTAGAAAGGTTAGAAGTTGAAAGGTTAGAAGAGAAAGGTGATCTTTTCGGGCCGCGTATGGATACCGTTGGCAGAGATTAGGTGTCCTAGGTATAGCACTTCGGGACACGCGAATCGGCACTTTTGTCGGTTCAACCGGAGCTTAAAGTGACCGAGTCGGTGGAAACATCTACGTAGATCCGATATATGGGCATTGAAGTACGAAGACAGGACGATCAGATTGTCTAGGTAAACTAGTAGTCTGACTCCATTGAGTCCTGCTTTGAATTTGTCCATTGGCCGTTGGAACGTGGCGGGTGCGTTTCGGAGCCCTAAATGGTAGACGGAGACACCGATAGGTTCCTGCGTTGGTGATAAACGTGGTCTTATCTCTATGTGATGGATATACCTCAATTTGGTAATAATCGCTCTTAAGATCCATTGTGGAAATGTATCGTGATTGCCCGGTTGAATGTAAGAGATCTTTTAATTTTGGAAAAGGGCACAGAACTGGCGTGGTGATACTGTTCAGTTTTCGATAGTCAATACATAGTCTTGTGCTTCCACCGAGTTTTGATACGAGTACCACGGGCGACGCCCAGGCACTTTCGCATTCTTCAATTATTCTTGTCCTCAGAAGTTGCTTAATTTCTGCCTCTAATATCCTTTGTCGGGTGGGTATGATACGGTAAGGCGGGCTAGCTACTGGGGCTTTATTACCGGTGTCGATGCGATGTTCATTCATGGTCGTCGGTGGTCCTTCAGGTTTGAAAAGATCCGTATATTAAGTGGAGACTTAAGTGGTAAATCGAGGTTAATGTGGTAAATCGTGTAAATCGAGGCTACCAACGTGTATATCAGTGAGGATTCTTGGTCGCTTTTTCCACAGTTGATCGATAGTTTGAATGGCATCATACCACATATAATTGACTCCAATTGAGTAATCGGGACCGTAGATATTATCTCACCCGGATTCGTAGTCGCATTCCATGGAGACGACGGGTGAGTGTAGGGGGGTCACGGGTGGAGGGATGTCGTATTCTGCACTGATTTCCTTAAAATCTACTTTACAGGTGGTATCCTGCCTTGTGATCCTTGGGTCCTTTGCAGCGTATCCATACGTTTTGTGTGTCTCGCCTGAGAAGTGCCATCTTTCATGTTTATGGTCAATGACGAGACCAGCTGCCTTCAGGAAATCTACTCCTAACAATGTTTTTGCATTAGGTGCGTCGAGCATGACGATGAATTTCGTTGCAATAACTCGATTCTCAATTTTCACTGGAGCTACTGTTGATTTAACTATGAGTGGTTTCTGGTTTCCGTAGCTTGTTTTACACTTGGACACTCTGGAACTCATATCCCTGAATTTGTAGTACTCGGTATAGCTCTAAGTTTGCTAGCGCAGCACGGGCACCACTGTCCAGAAATGCAGTCCCTGTCACTTCATTGATTGAAAATTTTACGGCGGTTCGTTCGGCGGACCAGACGTCTATCGAGCAGAAACTCAATGGTGCCTGGGATGTTGAACACGTAGAGCAGTTTCAACGTATAACCCCAGGTTTTCCGCATCCATAGCACTGAATTTTGTTTGCAGGAATCGTGCTGAATGTTACAGTCTGTATGCACTGAGCCAGTAATCGTGCGGCAGGTTGTGTCTTCTCTGATTTGCCTTCTTCCAATATACGCTGATGTCGTGGCCAAAGTTGTTGCAGAATTCTTATTTGGTGCGCGCCTTAATTGATTCTTTGTCGTTTCTTACGTATCTACTATTTTCTTGCCTTTCTCGTTCGCTTCTACAATTTGGGCGTTTTCGAGTAGATCTATGAATGTACTTACATCAGCTCTGGCTATGCGGTTACGGATGGGCGTGCGTAGAAATCCATATATTATATCTATTTCCCAGGATTCGTCTAGCGGGCGTGAGAGTTGGGAAAAGCTATCTCTTTGCATGGTGATATATTGATCTGTAGGTATCGCATCTGTTTGGTTTTGAGCGAATATGTCTGCGAATATTCTAAAATTCGAACGCTGTGGTGCTAATGCGCTTCAAAGAGTTTGTATTACTTGCTCAAAGGTAGTTATGTGTTCCTTTCCCCCTTCCACTATTGATTTGCCTAAACTGTGAGCAGAAGTGGGATTCCCATGATGGCACCTTAGTCGGGAATGTTTTCTACATTTTTGAAGATGGTGATGGCTGTGATAAATTCTTCTACGGAAGCTTTGGTTAGTGTACCGGCGTATCTTGCGGGAAATGCCGGGATGTATTTTCTGATTTGGTAATGCTTTGTAGTAGTTGTTGGAACTGCTCGTTCGTTATTTGGACCGTGATGGTAGGAGGATTAATTCGCGGACTCCTCCTGGATGGTGTACTTGATTGCTTTTTTATGCCGAATTTTGACCAATATTGGATTCAGGCTACTAAGTTGGGCGTCACTTTGTTACATTTAAGTTAAAGAGGTATTCACAAAACAAGTTTCTTATACCTTATTTAAACTTATGTGCATTTATTAAACAACTAAAAACAATGATTACAGGTTTTTGAGTAAAACCGGGTCGGTGAAGTCAAGTATATCGAAATACAGTTTATAAGTCGTGGAATAATCTCTCAAGGGCTACTAATTGATTAGTGCTGTTTAGTGAGCCAGAAAGATTCTAGACTGGTTGTAGGGAGCTAGATCAGATTTTATATAAGGGGTGGAAGGCGCGTTGTTCGATGGTAGGGGTGGAAGGCGCATCGTCGAAGGTAGGGGGTGGTGTCTCTGGAGCAGGGCTAGCATCAGGTAGTGGCTCTAACGGAAATCCCTTGGCGGAGAGTTTGGGAAGTAATTTGTTACAGGTTTAAATTACATTTAAAGTAGGTAAAATATGGTATAAAGTAAAAGAAATATAGGCATAACATTTTTTATTCTGTATTTTTTTTGCAAAAAGTGGTGTGCTTTGTCTCTATCTTTGGACGTCCTTTGGATTTTATTTTAGATTTGAATTGTAAGTTTTTATTTGATTGACTTGAGGGACAGGGCTCGATTGACTCGGTATTAGACCGAATTTGTTCTTCAGGTTCTTCTCGTTCAATTGCACTAAGCCCACTACTCTCAATTTCATTTTCAATATAATCATCAATGTTTACATTTATAACATCTGTATCCATATTTAGTGCATTTGCAGTTGAAATATATCTTAAATGAAAACAAGTTTTATAAATAAGTATTATATTATATTACAGTTTTATTATATTAAGTAATAAAAAGTTTATTATATTATATTATAATTATTATATTTTCTTATCAAAAGAATATGACGACGTGTTGCACTAAAAGAATTCAAAAATGGATACAAACATGTTTCCACCGATGTATTGTAAAATTTTGTTATTTTGCTATCAAGATTTTCCTGAATGCCATTTTTTTTAATTCTCATTTTGGACTCTTCTCTCTGGACTCTTCTTTTTGGACTTCTAAAGTTTGAAATAATTTGAACTGTCCATGAAAAATTTGATTTCTGTCTCTGTAAGGGCTTCAGAACATCCTTCAAGTATATTTCTTATTTCGATATCACAATCCATAACTTTAAAAACTTTTTGTTTATTTTTCGCTAATTTTAAATTTAATCTTGTATCAATACAGTTTCTATAATACATACGTAAATTATTGGCAAACTATGATATTTAGTTTGTATGTATTGTCTAAGGGTCCAAAATGATCCTGCAATTCTGTTTGCTTTAGTGCCTCCCATTAATGGTAAATGTATTCTGCAATTTCCAACAATATACCCACATATCTTTACAACTATCTAATACAATTTTTAAGGAATTGTTCCTTAAGTGTTACATATTTATCTTTTGATCCTATAAAAACTTGTACATATTTACAGATTTCCAAAAATTCAATTTTCTGCTCTTCATATTCTTCATATGATTAGGAATACAAGAATTTCTTGAATTAATAAAATAATTTATGCTCCTCATCAATTTTTGTCATCAACAAAATTTCATCACGGAACACTAACAGAAGAAGATGTAATTAAATACCTAAGTAATAAAGGGTTCACCAACATACAATGCACGAAACTGAATTCAAATTTTCCAGAAGCAAACTCATCTTTTAGTATCATGTATCATCATCTTTTAGTATCAAGGTCAATACACAAATAGTTCCAGAAAAAAATCACAACTTATCATTATACATGAATATCCAAAGTTTAAAAGAAAAAACCAACCAAATCGAAATTTTAAGCGTTGATTTGCAACCAGATTTTATATGTTTAACCGAGACATGGCTAAATGACATCATGTCCACACAAATAAGAATAGATGACTACTTACTTATCAGCCCATTCCACCGCAGAGTTACCACGGGGGACGGGGTAGCAATCTGGGCCAACAAATGTAATTAAATGTAAAGAAATTTCAAACCTAGTGGCAATAGAAAAACAAATAGAAATATGTGGGATCCAAAGGATAAATTCTACAAATAAAAATAAAATTTAACTAGTTTGCTTATAAAGACCTCCGCTAGGATCCTTAACCACCTTTATGACATTATTGGAAAAGAGCATGGACAAAGTTTTCAACATGCATGACGAAATAATAGTAGTAGGAGATTTCAACACTCCTTTCGAATCCAATACCAAAGAAAGATTCTATCTACTAGAACTCATGAGATCATATGGACTTAAAGATCAAATTTTCCAACATACACGAGTAACGCAAACATCATGCAGCATTATTGACAATATTTTCACTCAAAAAAAAACCAAAAGGAATCTCAGTTCATGATACAATATTATAAGACCACAAATTCGCTCACCACCGAAAACGCTCATAAAAACGCTCACCACCGAAACACAGTTAGTTAACCGGCAAAGTTCGATATAGCAGTTCACCGAGTTCAGTTCAACAAGTTCAGTTCACCGGAACAGTTCACCCAAGCCGCAGTCACACCAATAAGTTTATAGTAGGTTGCTGCTCCGCGAATCCGTCGTTATATTGTTATAGTGTTATTTAGTGTCATTTAGTAATTGTAAATATATTTCCTTTTATTACAAAACGTGAGTGATAAATTTATTCCTAACACCTATCACCCACATTACAAATCCATGGATAACGGAAGAAATCAAAAAGTCAAGCAAAGAACTTCATTTAAGCTATACTCCATACAAAAAAATTCAGATCCATAAAGTGACTACCAGAACGCGAAGAAAAATCATAAGAAACTGATAATTCATACAAAAAAGAAAATTTTATAATGATAGAATCAATAACGCCACAAATAAACAAAGAGAACTATGGCGTATCATTAACAAGGTAAAGAACAAAAAAACCCTTGAAGAATCAATCACAATATTAGATAACAACCAAATCATCTCCAATGAGCAAGATCTAACAACAAAATTCAACGATTTTTAAGAAAATGCACCGATCCAAATAGCGAAAAACACCGATAAACATTAATAATGACTATATCCACAAATTATATAATAGCAGGTTTTTGGCAGAAATGACCGACTCAGAAATTACTATCAAATATCAGATATAAATAAACAACAGTGCAGGATCACACAATCTGCCATTCAACATCATAAAAGAAGTTCTAACAGAATTGACACCATCAAGTTTAGACATTGTGAACTGTTCATTCAAAACAGACACTTTCCCCGAATGTTTGAAAAAAATTTAAAGTAGAATCACATTCTTCATATCAAAAATACAAAATAATTTCGAATCAACAACGTGGCTTTCTTAAACAAAAGTGGCTTTCGTTGACAAATCAACAATAACAGCAATAGAAAATGTATACACACAATTAATTAATTAAATAGACAAAGGAAACTGCGCAGTGGGAAATTTCTGTGATTTGTCAAAGACATTTGACTGTGTTGCTAACAATACACTAGTACAGAATCTATGGACTATGGATTTTGAGACAAAAAACAACGCTTTCTCCAATCATATCTAGCAAACCGAAATAAATTTATAAAAATAGGGAATACTAGAATGAGTACAACAAACACATCCGTGAGGGTACCACAAGGAACCATATTAGCCCCACTACTATTTGCGTTATACACAGTTGACCTTATCCACTACATTGGAGCAGATAATTGGGTATTATGTACGCAGACGACACTAGCATAATCATTACGGGCTCGTCAATACAAGAAATCGAAAGAGCAACCAAGCAGACAAATTATATCAAAATAAATGATTATGATAGATGGCGTTGCTGTATCATAATCATTTTTTTTGCTTTGCCATAATATCCATATTCTTCTTTACAGATTGTATGATTACGATTAAGTGACATTTTTATTAGTGTCCATTTTGTATTTCACCTCTATAAAAATTCAACACTATATCTGGTGCAGACTGAAAGCAGACTGTATGTATAAATAGCCAATTGCGTATACATACTGTATGTATAAATAGCCAATTGCGTATACATACTATATGTATAAGTAGCCAATTCCATATACATACTGTATGTATAAATAGCCACATTCTTAATTTAATTAATTATTATCAAGTTAAATGTTTTCCATGTTTCAAAATCTACTAGGCTTTGGCATAAATATTTTAATGGGGACATTGAGATTTTTCTATTATTTTAGCGTACAAGAAAACAACAAAATAAATTCAGGGAGAAAGATTGTTATATTTGCAGAATTATTTAATAGTGAAATTATACTACACGTCTTATTCTCGATGATAATTTGTAGTATGCTTGTCATTGCTTACATTTACCACTTTTTACAGTTTGAAATTTGGCGCCTAGGCTAGTGTGGACTAGCCGGTCCGGCCCTGTACAGTCATATTTGTTCGTTGTGTTTGACGTTTCACACGTACTGAGTACACTAAGTATAAAAAATTACCAAATCTCAATAAGAATAAAAGGTTTATAATGTCAGGAGATAAGAAGAAGAGAAAATCATGTTCACGATCACGAAAAGAGATAGGAAGAAACAAAAAACGGATGGAAGACTGGAAAAAATTGAAAAACAGATCGATAACCTCAAAAACATCGTTTGTAAACTGGCAGAATTAAATAAAAACCACTGATAAAAATCAGATTGGAAATGCAGGTATCACATAAAAAGTATTTAGTCTCCTTACGAGACAATTAAAAAATGAATAAGTGTGGACTCATTCACACTTAAATATGTTTTTAATTTTTTCTTTGTACAAAAGCAACATGTACAAAAAACTGTCTATATAATAAATTGTCCATACGACAAACTGTCTATATGACAAACTGTTTACAAGAAAAACTGTCCAAATGAAAAACTTTCTGTATAACAAAAAAGATATATGAGTTTCCGTACGAAACATTATCACATAAAAAGTATTTAGTCTCCATACGAGACAATATTTTACGCAAAACTGGGAATAAATTACGTAGGATAAATTTGTCCTAGATTGTCTGAAGTGTTATAAAATAGATTTCAGATAAATCCATATTAAACAAAGCTACTAACAAGCCAAAATTGGACTAAAAATGGGATTATAAAAAGTGGGCTTAAAATAAGATGGCTACAGTAAATTTATTATTAATTTAAAAAATCTAAACACATTTATCGATACTGTCCATTTTAAAAAGATATGATGGAAGATATTAAGTCCATTAAACACTTGATATCTATTGGATCATATATGTGTTCTATAGATCTAAAAGATATTTACTACTTTATTCCTATTTTGAAAATCTTAATTCAAGAAGCAGCTCTTCCATTTTTTTATGCCTTCCCCTTGGTTTATGCACAGGTCCTTTAGTTTATTCAACAATTTTGATACCAGTTAACCAAGTCAACCAAGTCATTAAATGCAAATACTTTGGTTTTATTATAAAATCGGTAGATTTTAGACTTGTGCTGACAGACGGCAGCTTGCCCAGGGGTGACAACTGAATCCATCTACTGTAAAAGACTAGAAAGGCAAAAATACTAGCCCTAATTTTAAGTGACAACGACTACGACGCGTCGCGACGGTAGGAATAATGTTAATAAACTAATAATGGAAGAAAATAATTAGTGCAAAAAAAATACACCAACAGGTTCTAACCTACTTAAAACACTTCTGTTTAAAGTTGAGATATCTTCTGATGCATCTCTGACCGGGTGGAGTGCACACTGTAATGACGTAAACGCTCATGGTTTCTGGACGAAAGAGGAAAGAAAGTTTATCATAAACTATCTACAAGTATTAGCAGCGTTCTTTGGTATAAGATGTTTTGCGAACAAAGAAAACATTTAATAATTAAATTAAAAAACATTTAATAATTCACAATAGTAACTGTCAAATAACACAATGTAATTGTAATAATAAAATTTCTAAAGCAAGCTCAATTAAATATCTTGGTATTGAAATTGATCAACATATTAGGTGGAATAGTCAAATAAAATTGTTAACAGGGCGTCTAAATAAGTTAACTTATATTTTTGCCAGGCTACGCCGCATACTGAAAATCAACACACTCAAGATGGTTTACTATGCTCTTGCTCAATTCGTACTCAGTTATGGTTTGCTGTCGTGGGGAGGCACTTATACCTCCACATTGCACAGTGCCGTGGTTGCACAAAATAATATATTAAGATCTATTCTGGGTAAGCTGAGGACGGATTCGGCAGGTGCGATGTACAGGGAGTTGCAGATACTTCGTCTAACTGAGCTGTATAAGTTCATAGTTATGCGACGTGTGTGGAATTCCCTAGGGCGATTCAGCGTGGCCGAGCATGGCCATGGAACCAGCAGGGAGGTGAGCGGCACCCTGGCCACCCCCAGGAGATTTACCCAGCATGGCATGGGACACTGGTCCTATCTCGGTTCCAGAATGTATAATTAGCTTCCTCTGGATATCCGTTCTGCCAATAACTTTGATCAATTCTCGAATTTACTACTAACCTACCTAGCACTGCCTACTGGTCCATGGCTGCCGAAGACATCTACAGTTCTGTAGTTTCTATTTATACTCCCAAATCACTTTGACTTAAGTCAACAATTAGAAGATTGTTGTTCATTTTAATTAATTTCATTTTTTTAATATTTCCCATACAATAGCAGGACATTTTATTTTATAGAATAATATGTTAAATCAATGAAATGTAGGTAAATATTTATTAATAATTTCATTGCGGAGCTCCTTGCCACGCTCTGGCTTCGCCACTGTGGCAAGTAATTTCTTAATGTACCTTATAAATAAATGAAAAACCTGTATATTTAGAAGAAATAAAGATGACTAAAAAAAAAAGTATCAGACGGCAAAATTCTCTTAAGAATTGATAAAACGTCTGCAATTTCCCATATCAATAGGACAGGCGGCATTCAATATCCCCACTTAAATAGATTAGTAATAGAGGTCTGGCAATGGTGCGAGAGGAGAAAAATCTGGATTTACGCGTCATACATCCCGTCAGTTATGAATAAAGAGGCTGGTTTAGCATCGAGAGTCACTAATATAGATATCGAATGCGAGCTATGTAAAGAGTCATTTGAAAAAATCAATAATTTTCACAACTGACCTTTTTTACATCAAGGTTAAAATAAAAATGCCCTAGATTTTGTCTCGCTTCCCAGATCCAAAAGCCATGACAGTAGATGTATTTACTATTATCTGAACCAATGAAAACTCTATGTTTTTTCCTTCTTTCGCACTTACCCTTAGAACTCGCGAAAAATAATAACCGATAAAGCTTAAAGCTCAATCAGTCGTGGTGCCATTGTGGTCAACCCAGCCCTGGAAACCGCTCCTTAAATCACTACTTACCGAACAGCGTTTAGTTTTTAAAACCCCACAAAAATGTATTATTTTCTCCTTCCAAGCAAGAAATACATCCACTGGCACACAAACTTTCATTGGTGGCAGGGAACTTGTCCGCAAAGCGTTCCTAAGTAAAGGAATAAGTGAAGCATCTACAGAAATCATGATAAAGGCCACAACACCATCAACACTTAAACAATACCAAGGTACCTTAAAGCTATGGCGGAAATGTTCTACATAAAAAAAAAATTCCAATATTTAACGCAATTACAGTAAATATACTTTAATACGTTTTCTAGCGGAAAGTTAGACGTTTAGGTAGCTCCGTTTGAAAACGGAGCAAGCTATGGGACTTTGAACTGCAAGAGATCAGCTATAGCACTCATCTCTACTCAAGATCTCGGTAAGGATAAACTGCTGTCCCGAATCTTCAGGGGAATGTTTGAGCAACGACTACAAGGTTTAAATATACAAGTACAGGGGACACCAGTTTTGAAGGACTTGGCCTGATTAAATTAGCTAAAAGTAGCTAAAAGTAGCTAAAAGCAGCTAAAGGGTGCAGCAGAAAAATTATCAACGATGCTCATTTTATCTACAGCTCAGCAAACTATCGCACTAATAAATATAAAAAAGATATCCATGGACAAATAGAAAATAACAATAAAAATACCAGACCTGATAAAAATGTTCAAGCTAGGAAGAAATAAGCCAGAGCTTATACTACCTTTTTTATAAAGAACAACCTGGCCTATGTGTCGCTACAGCTGTAATTCACTAACAGCCGTTCACTTCTCAAACGATTGGTCACTGGGAAAAATCCTTGCTGTCTAAAGCAGGCATTGATACAAATCACTTCACAGAACATAGTACAAAATATACTGCAGTATCAGTGGCTGGTTTTGGAAGTCGATATAGATACAACCAGATGTACTGCTGGTTGGCCTCGACGGTCACAGACCTTCGCAAAACTTTACAATCGCCCGATCCAAGATAATAACGATACGTTCGCAAAATCTGTATTATCTAACGCACGGTAACTCTTTTCTTTATGGGTTCCAGTCATGTAACATGATAAATGAATGAGTTTTCCTATACGCTAAAAGTCTACATATTATCATCGAGAACGAGACGTGTAGTATAATTGAACGATCAAAGGAGCCCGCCGAAGGCGGGCTAAGTTCGAATGAGATTATACGAAACGTCTCGTTCGAAGATGATCAATCTCGCTCGCTAGATGTGCCCATTAATAAACATACCCTAGACCATCTTGCACGGAAAACTCAACCTCAAAAATCGCTAAAATATGACTGTACAGGGCCCAGTCCACACTAGTCTAGGTGCCAAATTTCTAACTCTAAAAAGTGTGAAATGTAAGCAATGACGAGGATACTACAAATTATCATCTTCGAACGAGACGTTTCGTATAATCACGATCGAACTTCGCCCGCCTTCGTTTGATCGTTAAATTAGAAGGAAGGTCCATTTAGCTCATTTGGGATCTTTTATATCTTGATTACTAAAAGAGATTAACTAAATAAAATTAATATATTAAAACAACAAGACGAGTAATACATCACAAACTAGATTCTACCTAGAATATTAATTTAATATTGATTTATGTGCAATAGCATTAATATTTGTCTGTTTATTTGTCATTAATATTTCTAATAGCATTATTGTGCAATTTACGTTACGGATAATAGATTATATAGAAATGTATGTTGATTATGTTGAAATCTCAATTCTATTAATTAATTCAACTACTTATCTTCTCTGATCGTCGTTGACAGATCTTTCGAGGACACCATATGGTCGACATTTGAATGGTAATAATATGAATTCGATTAATTTCCTCTTTCTTTGAAATTTGTCCAATTTACTTAAATCATTTCGTCTGTAATTTTAAGTGTCAATTGAGAATACGCCAATTTAGTATCAATACTGACCTTAATAAGTTTTCAGATTGCGTTAATTTTCATTTACTTTCATTCCCGTCAAGCATAAAAAAACTTTTTTCTGTTTTATCATGCGACGACGTGCGCATCCTTTCGCCTAAACTTTTGCACCATAAATAAATTAACCAATTACATTTTTTTTTAACATTTAAATAAAAGTTGTTAAATGCGATTGGAAGTTGACCAGCATCAATAATAAGAAATTGAGTGGGTTAAAATTTATAAAAAATTATACATATGTAGTTAGTTAACAACAATGTTCGACTATTAAACGGATAAATTTGCTAACGGACCAACAAATATATTAAGCCATTAAATTCTCTGGATACGTGATAAACACAATAACTTATTGGATACAACAACAAGCCAATTTCGCTCTTTGCATTCAACATGAAATGTATTCGGCATTAATCAGTTTAGTATTTGGCTTTTGATTGTAAACTGTTATAATCAACTGAGAAAAAGTGTTATATTCAAGCAGATTGGGACAACAATGTAAATTAGTTAATGCAGAAAGGATTTTTTACGACAAAAAAGGGCGTTGTTGATGTGTGTTTGTGGAGTGGATTAATTCAGGAAGTTAATTAAATTGTATTTTGACCTTTGATCCCTAACTTCATACCAAGTATGATCCGTTCTGCATAAATTATATTTTACTCCGTCGTCGTCGAATGCGAAGCGTTCGCCCGGGAACAATTAATGAAAAATATTCAAATCATTACAAAATAAAGGTTTTACGAACTCCTTAATATACTTATACACGAGCAAATCTTAATTCAGTATATGGGGAAGTATTATGAGAATATTTTGAGCTATGAAATAATATACAAAATGTGTAATACATTAAAAGATTTTTATAGGAAGATTTCTGACAGACAAGACTATACAGACAAGAATAAACAAATAAGACTATACAGACAAGAATAGGCAGATAAGAATAGGTAGACGAAACTAGAAGGCATGGCAAGGCAGTCAAGACTAGACAGGTAAGACTAGATAGACAAACTTGTAAAAAAGACAAGGTATACTAGATCCAGTATGCTTGAGCCTTGAAAATAATTGGTTTATTGTAACAAGATATGGATTAACATGAGTTTATGTAAAATTAGTTTTGTAAGAACTTATAAGATTTGGTTAAGTAGTTTCCCAGAAGTTTAGGTGTCAAGTTTTGTGCACTAATTTCACAAGACTATCAAGTGCAAGGAATTATTAAAATTTCGGGTTTTAGAAATAGTTTTTATTTAACAAGTTTACAATTTTTACGAAAATTTGCCTATTAACTTAATGTATATTAATAACAGGTTAGTTAAACTAACTGGTCTAAAAAAAATATTTTGCCTTTAAAATTAGTTAATACTTAGATGAAATAAATGAAATTAGCAATAAAAAACTTGTAACAATATTTAGTGAGAACTGCAATTGTTAGTCGTTGTTACAGTAGTTTACTAAATTACCTTTTAGATTTCGGAGTGTAATTGTGCGGGAATGTAAATGTTAGTGATTGTAATTAGCCTCTAGTTATTTAATACGAAATTCTAAAGTCGGCTGATTACGTTTAGTTTACTAAAACAGCTATTTCTATAAAAAAAAATTAAGAAACAAATTCTTAGTGAAACTATTTAAAATGCAATCATCTCTGTGGCTGTAAGCTTGTTTTTAATTTTGAACCTTCTAATAATCTAATGGTTACGTGTGCGTGTTAGAATCGTTTGCGGCCTGTTTTTCAATTCCGGGTTTTGACATCGGTGTGGCAGCAACTTAACATTAGGTCAATATATTTACCCTTTCAAACAGTTTGATTTAGGACGTCACAGCAAGAATTCAATTTTCAGCAGCACATCCAATATATTTCAAGTAGAACCTAAACACAAGCAAATCTAATGTAGGCGGCCTAGTCCTGTCGAGTTGTTTCTCCGTCTAGTCCTGTCTGTTTAGTCTTGTCCATCTAGTCTTGTCTGTCTAGATTTGTCTGTATAGTCTTGTCGTTCTAGTCTTGTCTGTCCAGTCTTGTCTGTCTAGTGCTATCTGTTCAGTATTGTCTATCTAGTCTTATCTGTCTAGTCTTGTCTCTCTAGTTTTGTATAGTATGTCTAGTCCTCTTTGTCTAGTCCTGTCTGTCTAGTCTTTTCTGTATAGTTTTATCTGTCTAGTCTTATCTGTCTAGTCTTGTCTGTCTAGTCTTGTCTCTCTGGTCCTGTCTGTCTAGTCTTGTCTGTATAGTCTTGTCTGTCTAGTCTTGACTGTCTAGTTTTGTCTGTTTACTCTTCTCTTTCTAGACTTGCCTGTCATAAACAGGTTATTAAGAGTTGTTCTATGCTTTGTGATATTTATTCAGCACTAGATGCTTTAAAGTATTTTTCTTTTTTCACAGAACTTGTATTAAATACTTGGATAAAATCAAAAGAAATTACAAAAGAAGTAAAATTAAGGTTAAAGCTCACATTGGGATAGAAGAAAATGAGAAATCCGGTTGCCTAACTAAACGAGCTTCAGCTGTTGATAATTTCGAGAATTTCAATAATATACCGATTTTATATTCTAAAATCTCTTTACGAACTTTTAAATTAAAATTAAACGAATATTTTCAAATAATGTGGCATTTTCGCTGGGAAGACGTAAAAACAGGTAGTTGAACGAAAAACTTTATCCCAGTCGTGGGAATATGGAGGAAAATGGATATGAATCTATCACATCTTGATAATCACCTAATAAAAACTGGACAACAAATTTCAGCAAAAAACAGCCGATAATACTATACATCCAAGAAAATGATCCATCCATTGAAATTGGACCTTTTGGAATTCTTAGAAATCGGGTAAACCATCAATAGCAGTCCAAAGGATTGCTTCAATGAAAGAACAGAATTCATCCACTAATCACCACTCCTAAAAATATGGCAAACCCCATCCTAAATTATATAAATATAGATAATAGAAAAATGTTTGCAGTTGATCTGAAGCTACCATTGTGTTAGTGAAACTATAGTTATAAATAAATGATCACATGAAACAAATCACATTAGTTTTTATTAGAACAAAATAGTTTTATTCAAATAATTTAACAGTTTAATTTTCTAGCGCCGCCAAATTGCAGGGCAATTGCAAGATGGGTCGAAAAATATCGTCGAACAGGTTCTCTTAAATTTACCAAACTGCTAGAATAGAAGTGGATACTTCGCAAGTTAGGAATGCTGTGTTAGCAATGCTGTACAACTTACTACTGGACATGTGAATTTTCAAACCTATCTACAGATATTTGGAAAACGAGAGTTATCTATTTGCACATGTGGACAAGAAGGCACAGCTGTACATATGCTATTCGATGACAAATATTCTGAGCAGTGGAGATTTAAAGTTACAAATGCTATGAAGAGAGCAGGATGTATTTAGCCGACAATTATCATGTATTTGACAAGAGGAAGATTTAAAGACGATTGAGCAAAATAGAAAATGTTAGGAATGGACTCTTTCTATAAAAAAAGTTACAAGCGACTATTTTGAATATGGTGATAAAACAATATGTTAATAGTCCAACTATAATAGCAAAAGATAGTGAAAATATAATAAAGACTACTCTTTGCGAATATGGGGGTAGTATTGCAAGTGAAGGAAAAGCATAAAATAACATATCATACATAGCTCAAGGTAGTATTAGGTGTAAAAACTGTTATTAGAAACTATAAAAACAATATCAAAGATGAATTCATTAGTCTAATGGAAGATAAGATTAGGCGAGAAAAAGATATAAATGACAACCTAAGAGCGAAACCATTAGTTGACAATATTGGATATGTGTTGGATGTTACTGCACTTAGAGAGAAATTTAACACCTAACCACCTGACATACGTCTCTCAGACCCAAAGTAGCAGTAATTTTCTCAACTGAGACGCATGGCAGATGGTTAAGGGTTAAAATTCCTAGGGTATGGGACAGGGAAATGTGGTATTCCGACGAAATACGGGAGGCAGCTGACAGCAGGGATAGAGCATATAAAGAAGCGCTATATGATGATAATGCAGATACATAAATACACTTTAAAAATGAAAGAAGTAAAGTTTTTAAATTAATTATGGAAAAAAGGAAAAATATTACGGAAAGATGGAAAATAATAATATAGGGAACCTTAAAAAATATGTGGATAACATTAAGAGAAGATATTAAGGGTAAGCCGGGGATTCAAGTACCACCAAAAATATAGACTTTGAATAAGTGGATCGAACGGTCGAGGGAACTACAGCTAACAAATTTAATGATTATTATATACGGAGCATTATAGAGACAAGGACAACTGCCACCTTTGGCTCAGTACTATAATAATCTACTCAACAGTGACCCACCCAGCGAAGACTTCGACTATAAACAAACCACACACAACCCGGAGTCGCTTCCTCCTTCATTGGAAGAAGTTGGCCAGATCATTTTATTATAATTTATTATTCTTAAGAATAATAGGGCAGCTGGAGAGGACTCTATCGTTGCTGAACTGTGGAAAGGTGCTGGAAACAATGCCGTGCGCAAGCTAACCGAGATCATCCAGGACATGTGGGAAACAGAGAAATTACCACCCGACTGTAAATCTGCTCTGATCCATCCGCTTCACAAAAAGGGAGATTTTACTGATCTAAACAACTACTGTGGAATTTCTCTCGTCCTGGTAACAAGCAAAATTCTCTCGAAGGCGTTACAAATAAGGGCATAAAATCAGTTGGATAGTCAACTAAGAGAATACCTGGGGGGCTTCAGGAAGACCCGATCCTGTGTTGAACAGATCCTCAATCTTAAAACTGTATTTATATACTCCAAGATGAGAAACCGCAAGGTGGTCGTCACCTTTGTTGATTTTAGGAAGGCCTATTTTTCCATTGATGGAGCAACGCTTAACAAAGTACTCCGTGAACTAGGGCTAGGCAACAAAACCCGAAGACTCATCCAATAAACTTTGACCAACACCCATTCCAAGGTTAAATTTAGAGGCGAGATTTCAGAAAGCTACGAAATAAAAACTGGAGTGAGGCAAGGAGATCTCAAAAACCGACAGTCTGTGAGACGCACCCTGATGGAAGTCCGTGAATTTCAGGAAGAACGTCGAAGGAAAGGTACCCGCTGGACAGAAGAGAGAAAGGAGTTACACCGGCAGAAGATGCGACAAAATTGGGAAAGGTCAAAGCCCAACAGTTGAAGAAGCGTGGTCTAAAGTAGGCCTATTCGAAAGAAGAAGAAGAATGCACGGAGCATTAGTGACATAGTACATTCTATAAACGGGAACGGGTGTAAAAGAAAAATATTAGCTGGGGATAATACTGGAAACTATAAAGATGATTAGTATGAAAGAGCTAGAGGAGGTAGTCACGGGAATGACAAAAAATAAAGGTACAGATGAAGAAATATTAAGTAATATCTTGAAAATAGTGTAACATAAAATACGAAATTCTTGATATAATAAATATATCAGTTATAGGCTTTGTCCTAATGTGTGGAAAACACGTATGGTTAATCCAATACCTAAGATGATAAAGCAAAAAGTGTATAGTCCTTTTAACAAACTGCCAATATACAAGGTGGGTCATTGAAAACAAAACAGAGGGATTTTCGGATAATTAAAGATGGTTTCTCAAAAAACGCTCGGTCAATCAAGTCAATTTTGTTTTTGCGGGGGACACCTTTTACAAGAAAATTTGTAGCCAAATCACTTAGGTTGTATGCAGGTGCGCCGCGCGTCCAGGCTTGGGAGTCGCCGTGTCGGTGGTAGTTTGGGTGGCGTTTTCGAGGAGGGGGGGGTAGCTTAGAGCTGCTACTTCTCCCGAAACAATCTGGATGAGGTTTTTGCGGACTGCCTCGACGGCGTGGCGCGCTCTATCCAGGCACATAGGGGGAAGGCGCTCCTTATTGGGGGCGATTTTAATTTTTTAATGGGAATTAAAAGGAATTTAGGGGGGCGGCAACGTCACGTACGAGAGAGGAAGGATGGACCTCGGCATTTGCAACCGGGGAATGGTTCCGACCTTCAGGAGAGTTCCGCGAACGTCAAACGTGGACTTGACGTTCGCATCGCAGGAACTGCTGGGAAGAGTCAGGGATTGGCAGGTGAGGGACGATTGGTAGTCGCTAAACGACCACCAATGCGTTTCCTTTTACCTATACAGTGACGCCATCGATGGGCAGCCGCGCGAGCACTGTGCTCGTTGGATAGTTGGGAGAGCTGATCGGGAAGCTATTACTCGGGAAATGGCTCGAGGAAGTACACCGCACGGGCTGGCCGTGGCTCTTACCGAGGCGTTCGTGAATAGAGTGGTTGACGCATGCAGGGCAGGCGTCCCTCAAAGACGTCTGTCGTCAGGTAGGCGGAAGCCCGTTTATTGGTACACGCGAGAAGTGGCGCAAGTAAGACGCGTGGCGGTGGCGTCTAGGCGTCAACTTCAGAGGGCGTGGCGTAGAGTAGCGCCGTGTGAGGCTGCGGAGGAGCGGGCGAAACAGGAACGTGGTTTCGGCGAGAGATTGCGCGGAGCAAGTCCCAGCGGTGGCAGGAAATCTGCCTCCTGGTCGACCGCGATCCGTGGGGCTTGCTGTACGACATCGTCGCCGCTCGGTTCGAGGGAAGGGTCCGGACGAGTGCGTGATGGGTGGAACCGAAGCCGTGGTTGACCACCTTTTCCCCGTCATGGCGAAGGGGTGGGACGCGGTGTCGTGGGGCGGTACGTTATGGTGGAATCCTTGAAAACCTCCTCCACGGGAGGTCGGCAGAGCGGTAGCGTCACTACCAGCAAAAAAGGCACCCGGCCTAGACGGGCTGCCTAACTAACTGTTCCGCCTGACAACAGGGGAGGGCCTCGAAGGACTTGCCAACGTCTGCAACAGATGTGTGGAATAGGGATTGTTTCCAAGGTGCTGGAAAAAGGCCATTTTGGCCCTTATTCCAAAGCCGGGTAAGGATCCCTCGACGCCTGGTGCGTACAGTTCATCTGTTTGTAGGACGGCGCGGCAAAAGTACTGGAAACGTTGCTTCTATGGCGATTAGAAGCCGTTATAGAGCAAGGGGCGGACTCGCTCCGGAGCAGCTTGGCTTTCGTAAAGGGTTTGGAACGGGGGATGACATTCGGGCTATCCTTCTTGTCGCGGAGGGGGCCAACAGCGGACCGTACCATACCAGGGGCATTGTGTGATCGTCAGTCTTGTCTGTCTAGTCTTGTGTGTCTAGTCTTGTCTGTCTAGTCTTGTCTGCATAGTCTTGTCTGTCTAGTCTTGTCCATCTAGTCTTGTCTGTCTAGTCTTCTCGGTGGTGTAGTTGACAACATACCCGCCTTTCAATGCGGGAGACCCGGGTTCGATTCCTGGTCGGGGAGACAACAACTAGGGCAGTTTTTCAGTAAAACCGTCCGGGCTGCCCACCCTGAATGAATGCAGAATATGCGATACCAGGGTGGCGCATACTAAAGCCATGGTGGAATAGGGGGTTTAGTGAGAGCTTCCCCCGAACCACTTTAAAAAAAAAAAAGTCTTGTCTGTCTAGTCGTGTCCGTCTAGTCTTGTCTGTTTAGTCTTGTCTGTCTAGTCTTGTCTGTCTAGTCTTGTCTGTCTAGTCTTGTCTGTATAGTCTTGTCTGTCTAGTCTTGTATGTCTAGTCTTGTCTGTCTAGTCTTGTCTGTCTAGTCTTCTCTGTCTATTCTTGTCTGTCTGGTCTTGTCTGTCTAGTCTTGTCTGTCATTTTTTTTTCATAAGGGGTGTAGATGGCACCTTACGGTTAACCATACAAGTGATCCCCTTGGAAATAACCGAGCACCCTGGGACTGCTACTTGCATTACAATGGTTGGTTGGTTGACCTATATCTATACTGGCACTTATCTACTTCCCGCTTCCGCTCTAGGAACGATTAGGGGTTCGATACATTTCACTTGCCTCTCATCATTTTCTTTTTGGGATATGATTTTTGTTATAATTCCAGTTATTGTGTTCCAGTCTTTGTTGGACTGCAAGAGTAGATCTATCATATTTTTTGGGTCGAGTATTATGCCTTTTAGTTCCAGCCGTTCCTTATCCCATCTTGGACACTTGTATATAGTGTGAGTCACACTATCCACCTCACCGTAGTAGACACAGTCTGGGTCAGATGCCCTCCCGATGTTATGGAGATAATCTCTAAAGCATCCGTGACCCGTGAGTATCTGGGTTAGGTGGTATGATAATTCTCCATGCCTACCACTAGTCCACGTTTCTATAATCGGGATAAGTATTTTTGTCCACTGACCCTTTTCTGAACTTGACCACGCCTCTTTCCATGCATTTCTGAGTTTGTTGCTGGCCTCCTTCCTGGCGGTTTTGTTTTCCCTGCCTCGTGCAGGTCTTTCCTGTACATAACTTGCAGTTCAATTGGGGGTATTTCTGAGATCACGAGGACTGCGTTTCTGGATACCGTTCTATAAGCGCTGCATATACGTAGGGCCATTTTCCTTTGAACCGTAGCTAGTTCCGCTATTTTTACCTTATTAAGAGCTTCTGCCCAGATGGGAGCACCGTATAGCATGACAGAATGTGCAACAGTGCTTAGTAGCCTGCGCTTGCTACTTCTAGGTCCTCCAACGTTGGGCATGAGCTTCTCGAGCGCTGCTGTCATTCTCATTCCTCTCTCTGACGCCTTTTGAATATGTTCACTGAAGCATAGACTATTGTCGATCGTGATGCCTAGATATTTAACGCTGTGTTTAGATTTAATATCTACGCCCAAGACTTTAAAAGAGATGTGGTCGAGTTTCCTATAGCCCGTCAGCAGGACGGCTTCGGTCTTTTCCGGTGCTAGGTTGACAGACCGAGTTGACAACCAGTCAGTAATCAGCTCAATTGCTAGATTAGCCCTGGCCATAATGCCCCTTTCTGTTTTTCAAACTATGGTGAGAGCTAGGTCGTCTGCGAAACCTATAATGTCAACTCCCTCGGGGTGTTTCCTTGATGGAACCTTGTGGAACACCGCTGGTGATGTTGAAGAGTCGGGAAGCGTCTTTTGCTTGTAGGATTACGTTACGGTTACACAAGTAGCTGCGCACCATCCTCAGTAGATATAAAGAAATACCTCTATCTGTCCGTTCAACCATTATGTGCTGCCAACTAGCGGAGTTAAATACGTTCCGGATATCTAGTGTTATTAGTGCGCATATTTTACGGGTTCTTTTGGTGCCTTCTTTGGCACTTTTTGCTGCGCTGATGACATATCTAATTGCATCCATCGTTGACCTCCCCTCTCTAAAACCGAACTGTCTTTCGCATAGATTGATCCCATTTTGGATTTTCTGTTTTCAGCCGTGCTAAGATTAGTTGTTCCAGCAGTTTTCCTACGACGTCCAGAATGCATATAGGTCGGTATGACGAAGGAAGATCTAAAGGCTTGTCTCCCTTTTTGATGAGCACTAGCTTGGCCTGCTTCAGCTTGTCTGGGAAGGAACCAGCCAGTAGACTCCTGTTACATATTTCAAGCACCAAAGTTGGAAAGTTTTGTGTCATTAGTTTTATGACTTCCGGGGGGATCCCATCTGGGCCTGGGGCTCTGTTGTTGCGGAGACGGCTGCTTGCTATTTTAAGTTCTTCTTCGGTAAATAGCGGGGTAATGGACACGGAGGGTTGTTCCCAGGTTGGATTAGGGTGACTTGGAAATAGTGTTCCGGCTATTTCCAGTAATCTGTCCATCGGTAGTTATGGATTGGCATTGCGAATTCTGAGGCTTTTCGTGGCTAACTGGTAGGCTTGTCCCCATGTATCCTCGTCTATACTTTTACACAAGTTTTCCCAGTGTGATTTTTTTGACAGATTGATTTCCGTCCGGAGCTGCCTTTATGCGATTGTGTACTCGTGTTTCAGATCTTGAGCTTTATCTGGGTCTTTGGTTTTCTTGACTAGTCGATGGTATTTTCTTCTTGCGGCGACGCAAGTGCTTCTTAGCTTCCCAATGGTGTCGTTCCACCAGTACACCCGTTTCCTCGTGGGATTACGCCGTTTGGAGGTGGAATCTTTGCATGCTTTGCTGAGGACTTCTATTAGTGACCCTATGGAGTCTTGTCTCTCTTGTCTTCTCTGTCTAGTCTTGCCTGTCTAGCCTTGTTTTTCTATTGTTATTCTTTTAGACTTGTATGACTAGCTAAATCATATTTCAGACATAGAAATCATTAGACGTCTTTGCAAAATACAAATAAAAGACTGAGCTTAATAATGTAAGTACATGTAGATATAAAAACACTGCCTTAGAATATAAATTTGTTTAAAATTTAATGTATACATATTTAGTATTTATAGGTATTGGGCTTGTATTTTTTTATTTATTTATTTCTTGCCCAAAATATCAAAAATGTACAATGTATATATCGTGAAATTATATAAATTATAAGTATAAGAACTTATCTATACATAGGCCGAGAAGAAAAAAACAACGAAAACACAAAAATAAAATAAAAACATAAAAAGAAATTTCTCAAAAAAAAGGAAAACTAAAAGCGAGAAAAAAAACTAACATAGAAATAAAATAAAATACTTTTTTTTATCTATGCACCCTATGCATAGGGACAATAATTCCAAATTTTCAACAATACAAATGAAAGACTTTCCGTATCCATTTTCTAATATTATTCCGAATAGTTTTATTGGAAAAAGTTTTTCAAATCGTGAGGTAACATTACCTCAATAATATATACTTTAATAATAATAATTTCTAGCTAAGAGCAGGCAGGCATTTCCTCCTACTCTAAATATATAGGTTTGAGTGTGCGTTCGCGTCTGTTCTTTCAACCCTCTTTTACGGTGTATTAGGTCGAAAAAGGAGGGAGAGCAAAAAATACGTTCATGTCACTTTGACATTAAAAAACAAACTATATAGATATATATATATATATATATATATATATATAAATATACTTAGTTTGTTTTTTAATGTCAAAGTGACATGAACGTATTCCTCCTACTCTAAATATATAGGTTTGAGTTTGCGTTCGCGTCTGTTCTTTCAACCCTCTTTTACGGTGTATTATATATATATATATATATATATATATATATATATATATAAATATATATATATATATATATATAAATATGTTGTATTTGAGGTTTTCGCTGATAGATACCTGTGTTGTATTGTTTTCTCGGGGATTCCGCGTTGATGCTGAGGGTTGGCTCTGAAAAGAACCGGATTCTCGACGTTTCGGCGAACTAACATTCGCCATTCTCAAGAGATATATGCGTCCGTACGGGTCAACCGTTCGACGCATACTGAGAGCTCGTTCGTGCGATGCGACTACTTATAGCTGTCTGGCTTCGGGTCATGCGCGTTGTGTGCGATGCTTCGGTTCGGTTGTTTGTTTGTTTTGTTGGTCGTACATGAGTCTGGGGTGTCTGGGATTGCATTTTGAGGGTGGATATGATCGGTCGCCATGCTGGGGGCAGTCTCAAGGAATCGTCTCTCGTGTTCATGCAGTAGTCTCGTTTTTCTATCTCTTGAACACGAGAGACGATTCCTTGAGACTGCCCCCAGCATGGCGACCGATCATATCCACCCTCAAAATGCAATCCCAGACACCCCAGACTCATGTACGACCAACAAAACAAACAAACAACCGAACCGAAGCATCGCACACAACGCGCATGACCCGAAGCCAGACAGCTATAAGTAGTCGCATCGCACGAACGAGCTCTCAGTATGCGTCGAACGGTTGACCCGTACCGACGCATATATCTCTTGAGAATGGCGAATGTTAGTTCGCCGAAACGTCGAGAATCCGGTTCTTTTCAGAGCCAACCCTCAGCATCAACGCGGAATCCCCGAGAAAACAATACAACACACATATATATATATATATATATATATATATATATATATATATATATATATATATATATATATATATATATATATATATATATATATAAATATATATATATATATATATATATATATATATAGTTTGTTTTTTAATGTCAAAGTGAACGTATTTTTTGCTCTCCCTCCCTTTTCGACCTAATACACCATAAAAGAGGGTTGAAACAACAGACGCGAACGCAAACTCAAACCTATATATTTAGAGTAGGAGGAAATGCCTGCTCTTAGCTAGAAAACATCAAGAGGCAACCTCTAAGGCTCAATACCTTAGCTGTAATCATCGTGATCTATCTTAAAGATCACTACAACCAATTTCAACTCGAAGTAATCATGATGGAACAAAAGGAAAATCCGCTACCCCAGGCCCCAGTCACCGTGCTGGACTTCCTGGTCATCGGATTCTGGGGGACCAGGAACATTATGAGGAGAAGAGTCGGAACTTCTTAAAATCTCTACGCAAGCACTACATTGGCACTCTCATGGATAATATTAATCACTTTAATACTCTCTTCAAACTTGAAAAACTAAAACAACTTACAGATATGTTAGAAAAATTTCAAATAAAAATTCTTGCGATTCAAGAGACGCGTTTTCAAGACGAAAATCATTTCAACACGGAAAATTATAGGGTTTATAAAGGTAAACCTGCTGTCAGAAGAGGTACACCATCATTGTTTGGGACGGGATTTGCAGTACACAAATCAGTCATGGATAACATTATTGACATTAATTCAATATCAGAAAAGATATGCACACTCTCCTTCAAATCAGGCAATAAAAGTTACACGATTATTAATGCACACCCACCTATAAATGAGCATTACAGAAATAAACCAGTAGAAGTACCAGAAAGAAGTTCAAGACTTCTGGGATGACATGGAAGAAGTAAGCAACAGCATACCAGAAAGACATGTTAATATTTTAATGGGAGACTTTAATGCGCAATTAGGTAAGGAGAGAAAATACAGACAAACCACATGCCCTTATTCACCTCACTATCGCACAAACAAAGACACACGAGAACAACAGGCTAAAAGAAATTGAAGAAGATTTTAAGAGAAATAATACAAGAAATTTTTACAGAACATTCAAAGGAAATATTAAGGGTTATCAACCTCCTAGCCTCTGTTTTAGAAGAACAGATGGGTCCTTGGAAAAGAACACTAAAGAAAACAAAACAATTGTACAATTCCCAAAAAATACTTTGATACTCTTCTTAATTCTAAAGACCCCACGGAAAAATTGACCTTCCAAAAAACCACATCCAATCCTGATTCTACTCCAGCTACAATAGGAGAGATAGAGGAGATCATACAACAAATGAAAAATAACAGAGCGACAGGAGAAGATGGCATTATTGCTGAAGTGTGGAAGCTTCAAGATAAAGACATCATTAAAACAACTCATAAGATCATTACAGACATTTGGAACACAGAAAAAATGCCAGAAGAATGGAAATGTGCCTTGATTCACCCATTACATAAAAAAATATAGGGTGATAAGTAAGTCAGATCCAAATAATTATAGAGGTTATTACTAGTGCCAGTCACTTACAAAATATTCTCTAAAGTGTTAATGAACAGACTAGAACCACAAGCAGATCATCAAATAGGTGAATACTAGGCTGGCTTTAGGAAAGGGAGATAATGCATCGAACAAATTTGGAACCTAAGAACAATATTGAAAGTCAAACAGACAAATAACGCTGTAGTTACCTTTGTGGACTTTAAAAAAGCGTACGACAGCGTTGATAGACAAACACTTTTTGCAGTACTGGAAGAATATGGCATTGACAAAAAAAAAACAGAACACTTATACAACTAATGCTCACGGACACCACCTCTAAGATCAAGTTCATGGGTGAAATTTAAGAACCCTTTCAGTTACACACATGTGTCAGACAAGAAGACCAATTTTGTTCAATATGGTCTTGGACAAAATTGTTAAGCAGTGGGAGAAACAAGTGAAAGGCATACCGCTAGGAAGAACACGCGAAACAAAAACAATCATTAAATGTTTGCCATTTGCAGATGACGTTGCCATAACCAGCAATAATACACAGGAGGCAAAGGAAGCACTGGAGCGATTACATGAAATAGCCGCCAAAACAGGTTTACAGGTATCTTATGAGAAGACCCAATACATGGAACGACATACCTACAATGTACATACCATACATACGACTTATGGGTCTATACAAAGAGTGGAAAAATTTAAATACTTAGGGGAATATATACACATAGGAGGATCAAACAAGTTGTCTAACATAAACCGAACGGAAAAACTCCAGAATGCATACAAACTGACATGGTCACATTATAATAAGAAAAGCATACCAAGGCAGGCCAAACTCAGACATTACAAAACAGTTGTATTGCCTGAAGCATTGTATGCGTCAGAAACGACCACAATTGGAGCATCTGGCATCATAGAAACAGAAAAAATTGAACGCAAAATTATTAGAAAAATATTTGGAGCAGTACACAGAGATATGACATGGATGAAAAGACCTACCAAAGAGCTATATGAACACACAGGCAGACTCACAGATATCATTAGAAAACGCAGACTAACTTTCTATGGGCACATACAGAGAATGAACAATAAACGACTTGAAAAAAATCTTTGATGTAGTTAACAGTTCAAGTGGGAAAACAAATTGGTTTCATGAAATAGAAGATGACTTGAAGCAATTGGGGATCAATCAGCAAATAATAGAAGACAGGAAAAAATTCAGAAGCAATATTAAGTATACCAAATTTTTAGTAAGCGAATGGAAGAAGATAGGAAGGAACATTGTGGACAGAACAAAGGAAACAGGAGCACAGTCAAAGGATGAAGAGATTTTGGGAAGAGAAGAAAAAGAAGGGAAAGAAGTGAAATTTGAGTCATCATGAGATATTTAAGACTTCCCATACTTCCCTTTCCTTCTCTTTAACACTGCCCATATGGACTAGAAAAAATGATGCAATAATAATAATAGATATCTATATCAAGGTATTTGACTTTCATGAATTTGACTCTCTTAATTTTAGTATTATCAATCTTAGTGTAATATTTGTTAGTAAACTGTCATTATAACATATTTAAATATTATTTAAATATGAAAGATAATTTAATATCAGCAGTTAAAAATGCTTAATGAAATTTGCTTGGCAATTTTCAAGGAATTTCAGACATGAATTTATCTCAAATTCATGTGAGTTGTGACTAAAAATGTGACGCAATAAAAAAAAATTCGTTCCGAATTAAAATAAACGCCGTTTTAAAATATTTTGTTTCGGGTTCTTTTGCAGAACATTATTGTGTTTTTTTTTATTGCATACAATAAAAACGTTTGTAAATTTACCACCGGCCGTTAAATAAAATAAAAATTGTTCGTTTATGCGATAATTCACGTGAGGATTATTTACATGAATTTCGCACGTCTATAACTTAAACACCACCCAATATTCTAAAAAATCCATTTAAATGTTTAACTCGAATAAAATTCGAGATTCGATCGCCTTATATTCGGTCATAGACCGACTGGACCGTAATATTTCACATATATAAATAAATCAGTATCATCAATAGCCTCCCAGGATGGTCTTATGGCCTTTTTCGTAGTCATGATGAATTGCCGGCACTTTGATGAGAAATACATGCAGCAGCGAAAGTGATTCTCGACAAGAAAAGGGTTGCTCGTAAAAAATATATACGTAAAGTTTTCGGTCAATATTGGACTTTATCCAATATCCAGATCTCCTCAATCATTCTTTTTTCTCTCTGCCTGCTTCTGGGCAACGATAAGCAGATTAAAGCCACTGCGTTGTTTATCGATCCAAAATATGAAATATTACTGTTTCATTATAGCGAAATTACATTATATTATACGAAAATACATAAATCATCTATATTTTTTTATTTCATTATATTTTTTATATTATTTAAATTGATTTAGTTTTCATCTAAATACAGAATTCATTCCAAAGAAAAATCAAATCAACATGTGTCTAATAAAAACATTTTTATTCAAACTGAAGATTATTAAATTTCACAGTCGTAATAAAAGAGATAATAGTAGTATACTAATTATTAGTTCCAAATATAAGAAGATTTTTTTTTAAATTTTCTGAAAAAAAATTAATTACACATTTTGACAGGACAATTTACAGGATTATTAGTTGAATTAATTATGAAATCAGTACATATCAATCTTTGTTAAAAACATCATGCTGGTCGTATCTTCACATCTAGATTAAGTCAAAATAAGCCTGGAATTGGTAAAAATTAAATTCGTTTGAGAAAATTAGCCATAACTCATTTATTTTTTATCCGATTGGGAAATTTCTTGCATAATCTGTTGCCATACTAAATTTTAAAAAAAATGTATTTAATCAATTTATTTTGTAAACTCACTGCTTTTTGAATAACCCCTAGAAGAGGAAAATTGAAGATTTTCATATTTTTTACAATATTTGTCAAATTTGAAATTCCAATTCTTCTGTTCTTTCCAATTCTTTTGCTAATTTTGAACATCTATCAACATTGACGAATTAAGGTTGTCCGGAAAGTTGGTGCCATATGCCACCAACAGAAAATACAAAAGATATAGAAATTAGTGGTAAAATGTTTCATGAAGTAATTTTTATTGTGCCTGAAAAAGAACAATTTTATTCGACAATTGTCGCTTGCTCGCCGATTTATCGACACAATTTAATGCAATGTAATATATCCTAACTTTTACATATTTCTGCACAATAGCTTTTGTTAGATTTACAACATGATTTTTCATAACCTATTGATCATGTGCATGTACATTTAAGTTTGTGAGAAACCTAATGCATGGTGTTGAGTTGCGTGCAATAGGATGGTTGCGACTGTTAGTACGTGGTTATCCAGACTTACACTGAAATGATGAACCTAATATGTTTTAACCACACTTATAATATGTAAGAATATTATAACTTATACATTATAACATACAATATTTTATGATGAAATTGATATGAATGAATGTATTTATGATAAATTTTTTTTTGCGGGGGAGGCGTCTTGTTTCAATTAGGGGATTACCTGGAGACAATTGAGCTGGATAAAAAGATTAAGTCGTTAAGGAGAGTAACATATGAGATATGGCTCAGTTTAAAGTTTCTAAAGGCTCTAGAAGATCAAGGCCTTTTTTGGAATTATGCAAGAATTCTAGATTGTCTATTTTTGGGAATTTATGATTACATTCGAAACAATGATTTGAAAAATACCAATTGTATTTTTTCAGACAAAGAGCACGAAAATGTTCTGAAAACCTTGTTGAAAAACTTCGTCCTGTCTGTCTTGTCGAGAAATCTGTTTGTAGTTTGTGAAATCACTGCATCTCACTGTTAAAAGGTAAGTTTGTGTACATACTAACAAACTTCAGTCTCCATTTTTACTTATTTTAATTAATTGATAGTTGGGCTGACATGCGTCTATAGATCGGTAATCGTCAGTTTGCATTCTTAACAAATCACGATAAAACCGACATATTTTTGTTGTTTATGTTTATAAGCACTATTCATACAAAATGTAGTTAAAATAACGATTATAAAATGTATTTGACTTACCTACAATAATATTCAAACTCCCGACGGCCGATCTATAGTTACATATAGGTTGGTAGTGGGAATGTAATTATATAAGTATTTTATTTTTATAGGGGCATAATTGCAGTGAAGAAAAAAATAAACTTTTTTGAAGTCTACATTAAGTTTGAATTTATCTTCATAGAAAAAGATATGTATGAAAGTTTTAATGAGATTAAAATCCTAATTGATCCTAAAATCCTATTGATCCTAAAATGATCAATAAGAATCATGAGATCAGAGATCATGAGATCATGAGATCAGATCATGAAGATGCAGAGCAAAAAATGAAGTGGATTTATCTTTCGAAAAACTCAGTCAAGCTTAGAATTGAGTAGTAGCAGACATAAAGTTATAAATAATTAGAAAAGTAAAATTTTTTGCCATTTTTTGACATTTACGATGAATCTACTGAAATCGTTAATTGTGCAGAATTAATAGGTTGTGTTTGTTACGTTAGCGGAGATGTCAAAGAAGAAGAGCCAGTGAAGAAGAATGTACTCCCATTGTTTGACAGCAGGCACTGTCATACATCTGGATACATCTTATATTAAATCAATATCTGATTTTATCGGAAAAAAATATTTGGATATGAATAAACTCATTGGACTTTGCACAGATGGCGCCCCTGCAATGCTAGGGGTGCGATCGGGCTTAGCTAAAAAACTCTAGGAAAATAATTCCGCGATAGTTAGTACACATTGTGCTATTCACCAACAAGCTTTGGCTTCGCAAACATTACCACATCAATTACGCCAAAGTTTGAACTCGGCTATAAGGATCATAAACTACATCAAGAACAGCGCTTTCAACAGTCGTTTATTTACAATGCTTTGCAAGGATCTCGATTCTGATCACAGATTTCTTCTAGCCCATACAGAAGTACGGTTGTCTAAGGGCAACATGTTGGCCCGCGATTATGAATTAATAGAAGAGGTAATCCTTTTTCTCGAATTTAAAGAAAGATACGATTTTTTAGAAATGTTCATTGATGAAAATTTTCAAAGGAAGTTGGCTTATTTGAACAATATACCTATTTGATGCTTTGAATCAGCTAAACTTGAAACTTTAGGGCACTAACAGCACATTAAAAAGTAACTATGAGCATATTCAGGGGTTCAGATGAAAGCTTCAACTTTGGAATAAAAATGTGTCTTCGGAAAATATAATATCTTTTACTCGGCTATTTGAAGCAAATAAAAAACAAACTGGACCAAGATTTGCAAGTGTTGGAAGATGAATTTTGCCGATACTATTGAGAAATTAATTCACCAATGTGGTACATTATCAGAAATCCATTTGTTGTTCATGTCTTACAATAACCAGACAGAAGAAGTACAAGAAGAATTTCTAGTAACGAATGCTGATTCGACCATGAAAGAGAACATTATTAGGATTAACATTGGAGAAATTTTAGATTAAACGATTTCTTGTTAATTCGAAAGTTGCTTCTCTTGCTTGGCGAATTCTTGTTCCTTTTTCTTCTACGGACTTATTAGAAACAGCTTTTTCTCCTCTGGTTTTAACTAAAACTAAGCAGCTAAATCGTCTTGTTGTCGATAGCGAGCTGATAATAGCTTTCGCAAAAACTGAACCTAGAATCAACAAACTGGCACAGAACATGCACGTTCAGTATCTCATTAGTACACTAATCAATGATTTTGATGAAAAAAACTTTTGCATTTGATTGAAGTTTATTTTGAAGTATTAGTTAAAATTAAAATAAAAGTCGTTAAAAGTAATATGCATTATGCGTTTCATGTGCGTTTTTCAAAAAAAGGGAGGGGGGTTTGGTTATAAAAATATTATTTATAATCGGTGGAGGCTTATAGGGTATTATTTTGAAGCCCATTAATTAAACTAATATAAACAATATTAGGCGATTTATGAAATTAGATTATTACGTAATTTGAAGGGGCGCAAGAAATTTCTTATAAACAAAGGAGAGCGCAAGCACAGAAAGGTTGAGAACCACTGCTATAGAGCCTGGGAGTTGTGGGATTCTGATTGTTGATTTTAAAATTTCTCAAAACCTGATAACAGAGTTAATATAATATTCTTAAGAGATTTCTAATTTGACTATAGATTTTTGGTGTGGGGTTCTTATTCAAGGGAGTTGCAAGGGAGTTAGTTCTTCGGGTGAAATGAAATTATTTTATCGGATTTGATTGTTCAATGGGACTGAAGGTAACTTTTGAGAAATCAATACATTTAGAAACTAGATTCAGTTTTTAAATTACTTTTTGACGATCTGAATGTTGGTTCTTTAGGAGAACGGATAATTATGTGGTTGACCTTACTAACATTTTCACGAACAAAATCATCAAATATAGTAAATTTTACTAGATGTAATTTATATCTTAACTCTGAATGTAGTCTCGAGATAATGTTGAATAACATTTCTCCTCTGATGAAGATTTTGTATTTCGGATCTAATCCATGTGTTTTGGACAGATTTTAAGCACTATTTTTTATGACGAGATTCGAAATATAATTTAAAATTAAACGAACTCACCTTAAGTGAAGTTCGATTGTAATTAGTTATTACATCTCTCCTTTTCTCCTCGAAATAGTTTTCCAACCCGAATTAAATAGTTTTTGTATACGAGCTAAATTCTTTAGTATTCAAATAAGATTTAATAAAAAAATTAAGTTATAGTGTAAGTAGCGGACCGCTGTAGTCATCTCGCACCAGACTCTGATATAATTGCAACCGAACTTCACTTAAGGTAAGTTTGATTGATTTAAAATCATTATAGACATTTCACGATTGACATTTACCCACGCCGGTAAAGTCCGGAACGTATACGGAACGGAAAGTGACAACTAGAATATAGCTCTGTTAGAGTCTTCACTAGCCAACTTAAAACCAATAAAATAATATAATCAATCACTAACACGGATGCAATTTCACAGCACTGAACACCAGGCAAGATCAGACGAAACTAGATCAGACAAAATCAGACAAAATCGGACAAGACCAGATAAGTCTAGGCAAGACCAGACAGGACCAGATAAGATCATATAAGGCGAGTCAAGACCCTACAAGACTAGGAAAGACCAGATTAGAACATACCATATAATAAAATAGAAGGCAATAACTGACTATTCTGAACAATCCTTGATATTGGCAAGTAGACAAAATGATTAGTCATGGTTAAATAAGACTAGAGAAGAATTCATACTATTAGACAAGACTAGAAAGTACTTGGTGGAACAACCTTGCAAAACATGAGTTTTTGTTTACTAACTGGTGGGCTTAAATCTATTTTTATTTTCATTAAAAACTGAATATTTAACCGTATGAAAAATGTTGTATGAAAAGTGTATATAGAATGCGGGTGATTCTATATACACTATAGTTTAAATCTCATTACAATCCTTCCCAGAGTCATTGAGTTATCGTCCCGAGTACACTAAGCTATGATTTACGACAACTGTTCCAATTTCAAACTAAAAATTTTAATGGCCCAACTTACGAATTAACTTCAAACTTGCTGTTCCGCAGTATGCACCACACAACTAAATCTGTGATAAACATAATTATATTTTAAATTAATTACTAGTTGAATATAGGGGTTAAACCAAACTAATTATAGATACAATTATACCAACTAATTAAAGCGGACTAGAGCTTGAATATATAAACTTATTCAAGCTTGCCCTAGCTCAATATTATTATCAAGTCTTTTTAAGACTACAATACAAATCTAATGTTCAAACACAACAGATATTTGTGTGCTATTTAATAGGCACCAGTCCACTATAGTTTGACTAAACAAGAACTAGATAAATAACATTGTTTTTCGATGATCACATCTTTCTATTCAACCCAAGTGGTTAGCCATCTGCAAACGCGTTTCGAGATATATCTCTCATCTGGGCAGCTCTGTTCTTTTGAATTATAAATTGGAATACTCTTACAATAGTTTGAAAACCATGTGCCGGGCTGTCGAGGATAGGTTACGATATGACATGTGTGTAGAAAGACCTGAACTTAGTTTCAGTTTTTGATTTAAATTATAATAAACTATTGAGGCGAAATGAAACTAACTATAGATACAAGTTTTAGTGCCACGAAAGTGGAATGAATATTAGTAAAATGCATACAAATATCTGTTGTGTTTCAACATGAGATTTGTTTTGTAGTCTTGAAAAGACTTAATAATATTATAGAGCTACGGTAAGGTTGAATATATTTATATATTCAAGTTATATTCCGCTTTAATAAGTTGGTAATGAGTAGTTGGTTCACACGCGAATTTAGAAAATTTTGTTATTACTTAAAAATCTTTGATAGAAAAGTAACTGTATAACTTCATGTTTATAATTTAGTCTAAAATTAAGATTTAAGATTTTTAATTAGTTCATTAAATTTTGTATGATTTTAACTTAAAAAAAAGTAAATTTTGATTAAAAATCTCAGTTAGTTTGTGGGAAATGAGCGAGTTTATCCATTCGATCTTGTTTTAAAACTTGGCGAAACGAACGTTTGGTTCGTGGAAAACTTTTAGTGAAGAACTAACTACATTTACCAATACTAATTCGATATATAGTTTTATGCTGTTAAACCCCACCAAAACTCATCAAACAGTATTCTATAACTTTAAACAGACTTAATTAATTTAATTACAGCAAAATTTGGTATATCCTGCATAGTTATTCCCTAAGTTTATAATTAGCAATATCTTAATACACTCCATAGTTATTAACAGAATATAAAATAGTTTCTTGTTGCATTCTGAAGATACTTTCCTAGCATTTTACCTCTCTGTGAATTCTTAAAGAAGTTTTAGTGGAATCGATAAAGTCATTATTAGATTGTCGATTTATTTCTAAGTGAATCGGGCAATTGAAGAGATCGTTGGTTGCGTCGCGAAGACCGTGCCGTGAAATTTACCTATTCGAATGCCTATCACACGCGCCTACTAAATTGTTTGTTCTTTAGGCGGGATTCGATCACGACTGGTGAATATTGACGACACGCAAAGCTCGGGATTTCACTTTGATTTTTCGCCAAAAACTGCGAATTCTCCGCGCGCATTAAATGTAATACCACACGTAACGGCCGACAGATGGGTTTTAACAGAAGTTACTTATTGTTTGTTAGTCTTATCTATTCAGTCGAAGTTATTATGTTAATTAAACAGTAATAAGATCAAAATTGTTAAGCACGAAATTTCTCGCTTTTCAGGATTTTTGCACATTTTGCTTGGCAGAAATGACTTGCCGATTTTACTACGTATGGCTATAAATATTTTTGCAAATAACGGGTTTAATGAAAAGAATGCGAATTTTCGACGGTAATGACGACAATTCCGACCGCGCACGTACACAGCCCGGTGCACAATTAGTCCTGCGCGTTTTTTTTCAGTCCGTAAAACGCACTAAAAATTCCGCTGATGCATATAAATTAAATTTTACGACGGCGGACCACCAGAAAAACTAAATAATCACGAAGGGGAAGCAAAACATATTTATTTAAAAAGAAAAAGTGTTTGCTATTGAGTACCTACTAGGAGAGAAAAAGTGTCAATTTTGTAACGCTAATTGGTATTTAGTCAATCGTCGATATTCAATATTCAAACAACAGAACTTCGCTGTGTTTGTTGGAGATTCTACACTTTTTACGCTCTAACTTTCCGCAGTGGTAAAAACGACGGGGCAGAAAATTTAATTCTGGCCAAAGAAGTAATGACACGGGCGTAATGGCGCAAAGATGCTGACTCCGGCTGCAGTGACCGTCGTTGGCTCCGGGTAAAAAAGGAAAGTTAAATTAGACTCCCGGCCGCAATGGGGGCGCAACTCTTATCGGCCCATAGATTACATCGCTAAAAAGAGAATAAAAAAAAAACACAAGAAACACACCCGAACCCCATTAGTAGAAACCCCAATTTACTCGATATTAACTTAATTATTTGGATTTAATAGCTAGATAGTCAAAGCAGACAATATTAAGCAGATAAGATTACACAGAAAGGACTTTTTTAATGTGGTTTGAGAAAACCTCTCACCATACCGCCGTTTCCACTTGGCTTCTAGTATGCGTCACCCCGTTATCGCATATTTCACATTCCTTCAGGTGTGGGCAGCTTGGACGGTTAGTGCCACCCTGCTCGAAAATGCGTCTGCCTCGGCGAGGAATCGAACCCCGGTCTCCCACTTGTCAGCCCGGTATGTTGTTAAGTACACTACACAGGAGGCCACACAGAAAGGATTAGATTCAGTCTAAATGGACAGGACCACTAGGCAGACAAGTCTGGAGATGTCGGGTCAAAAAATAAGGCAATAGAGGTTTCTTGAGAAGGAGAAAACAGAAGAGATTTAAAACTAAAATAAATATAATTATATATATATATATATATATTATATCATTTTACAAGCAGAATCTTCTAAAACCGGTAGAACTTTATTCATTTAATTTATTTTTAAATCTCGCTTTTTGTCTCCATTGTCTCTTTTTCCTCTTTAAGTAAGCTATTTCTTCTCGTCGGTTTAAAATGATAGGAGGAATTATCCCCTGCAGCACGTACTCATTCCCTGTTATGCCGGTAGCATTCGATTAATCCAAGTCAGCGATTTCCAGAAAGAACGAGTTTCCTTTCTGCCGTCCATGCCGCTGGTTTTAGGGTCTGACGCAAATAATTAAAGACACTAAAAGCGGCCAACCTGTCAAAATTAGCGTATTCAAAGACAAAACAACGCCGTTTTTTTTACAGATTCTTTTATTGATTTTTACAGGAATAGGTTATTGTTCTTTTTTCAAAAATAGTAAATAAAGCAGAGCGTAAGGAAAGTTTTGTGGATTTTGGGTAAAGATATTACAAATTTATTACTCAAGAATTTGCGTTGCAGCACAGTGGCCCTCTTTGAAGTTTCGAACAATCAATTAAAATTTAAAATTACTAGATTTGCATCATGACTTTGTAAGTTTTATAAACCGGCTACTTCACTTATTGTTAGTTTTATAAAAAATCAACATAGAAACTGCTAATAATGATATGATTATCGGTCCGTCTAGTTCCATCTATATAGATTTGTGTGACTAAAAGAGTCCTTTTCTTGATTTTGTCTATTTGGTCGTCTAGTCCAGTCCAGTCCAGTCCAGTCCAGCACAGTCTAGTCCAGTCCAATCCAGACCAAGTCTTGCCTGTTTAGTCTTATCAGTCTAGCCTTGCCTGACTAGTTTTGCCTGTCTAGTCTTGCCTGTCTATTCTTGCCTGTCTAGTCTGCCTGTCTAATCTTGCCTGTCTAGTCTTGCCTGTTTAGTCTTGTCTGTCTAGTTTTGTCTGTCTAGTCTTGTACGTCTAGTCTTGTATATCTAGTCTTGTTCGTCTAGTCTTGTTTGTCTGGTATTGTCTGTCTCGTCTTGTTCCTCTAGTCTTGTCTGTCTAGCCTTGCCTGTCTAGTCTTGCCGGTCTAGTCTTGCCAGTCTAGTCTTGCCTATCTGGTCTTTCCTCTCTAGTCTTGTCTGTCTGGAAAGCTTCGGCCCTGCCGACGTTCACTTTTGTCGAGTTACTTGTTTTTTCTCATGCCTTCCTCTGCGCCCTGCTCTCCTGGGCCTATCCGCCTCCTCCTGGAGGCGTAGTGTCTTCAGGATGTTTAGGGCTAGCTAGCAGCCAGCATTCCATTGCTCCTCCGAGTGCATCAATGACGCACCGTAGCCAGCGGCAGTTAAGCGTGCGCCAGAAATACACTCCCATCTCTGTCTCTCCTGCTGGAATCTGGGGCATTCCAGCAGGACGTGTTCTGCAGTCTCCGAGATCCCTGGGCACTGGGGACAGTCGGGTGTTACTGATGCCCCTATTCGGTGAAGATACTCACGGAAGCCACCATGTCCTGTGAGTATTTGGGTGAGGTGATAATTCACATCACCGTACATCCCACAGATCCACGGATCGATGGACGGGATCAAACGATAGGTCCAGCGACCGTTACTTGATGTGTTCCATCTTTCCTGCCACTGCGTAAGGGTGATCGCCCTCTAGGTCTGTGCTCGATCGTTGTCGGCCTCCGTCTGTTGGGGATCGTCCAGGGCCGGCCCCTTCTTCTTTTTATATTGTCGCATGCGCTCTTTAGCAAGCAGGTCTATTGGCGGCAGGCCAGCGATGACATGTGCTGCATCGGCGGACACAGTCCGGTAGGCGCATGCGATTCTCAGTGCACTCGTCCTGTGTGCGGGGGCTATCAGTCTTAGGTATGTGGGAACCTCCGTCATTTCTGCCCAGGTCGGCGCCGCATACAGCAAGATCGAGGTGCTAACGCAGGCTAGCACCCTTCTCCTGGCACCGCGCGGACCTCCAATGTTGGGCAGTATCCTCGAGATAGCTGCGGCAGTTGTAGCGGCTTTTCTTCCTGCGTATCTGAGGTGCTCCTTGAAGTTGAGCCTCTGATCCAGCATCACTCCCAGGTACTTTATGGCAGGTTTGCTCCTGATAGTGCATCCTCGGTAGGTTATTACCATTGAGGTCCTAACCTTTCTGCCAGTGAAAAGAACTGCCTCAGTCTTCTGTACGGCCAGGGAGAGGCCAACTGACTCCATCCATTCCCAGATAATGTCCATGGCTTCCCCGAACAGTGCAGCGATGGCGTCACAGTCGGTGCTGGGTATGAGGGCCACGTCGTCTGCGTACGCTACCAGCCTACAGTCCCCTGGCAAGGGCAGCTTCAGTAGGCCGTTGTACAGGACGTTCCATAAATCCGGGCCAAGAACCGACCCCTGAGGAACAACTGCAGTGATGGTGAACTCCCTGACTCCAGTCGTCGTCTCCGCGAAAAGCACTCTGTCACTGAGGTAGTTCAGGATGATGTTTCTCAAGTACCCGGGGACGTTGAAGTCCCGGCGGAGGGCCTCACGGATCTTGTCCCATCTTGCGGAGTTAAAAGCATTTCTAACATCCAGTGCAACCATGAGACAGAGTCTCCTCCTCCTAACTGGTCGGCAAATGTGGCTGGTGACCAGTCGCTTCACCTCTTCCACCGCATCTGTAGACGACCTCGCAGGTCTGAAACGGTACTGGTTGTCCGTCAGTTGTTGATCCACGCAGCCGCGAAGGCGCTCCTGGACGATCTTCTCCAGGATTTTGCCCGCCGTGTCAAGCATACACAGTGGGCGATAGGAGGATGGTTTCGCGGGGGGCTTCCCTGGTTTTAGAATCAGGACAAGGCGTTGCCTTTTCCATACGTCTGGGAATACACCTTCGCGTAGGCATCTGTCGTACGCCCTGGTGAAGATCGCGGGAGCAGCTTTGACGGCCGCTCTCAAAGCCAGGTTTGGGATGCCGTCTAGGCCGGATGCTTTCCTCGTGCCAAAGCGCAGACATGCGTCTAGCACCTCACTCCGTGTGACCGGAGGGATGTCGCGCGGGTCGACGTTCTCCCAAATGTTTGCCTTCATTGGCCCGATTCCGGGGAAGAGATGGTTGATGATGGACTCTACCTCGGCCTCATCCATCTTAGGCTGGCTCCTCATCATCTTTTTTGCGGAAATTTTGTAAGCTTTCCCCCATGGGTCCGCGTCCAGTTTTTCGCAAAGTTCCCTCCAGCAAGTGCGCTTCCACTCGCTAATTTCCTTGCGCAGGGTCTGGTCTGGTCTTGTCTGTGTAGCCTTATCTGTCTTGTCCTGTCCGTCTAGTCTTCTCTGTCTCTGTCCTCCTCTGTAGTATAGTGGACAACATACCCGTCAGACAAGCCAGACCCGGGATCGACTCCTTTTTCAGAGGCATTTTCAACCAGGTCGGTACTAACTGTCCGGGCTGCTTATCTTGAAAGAATGCGAAACATGTAATACCGGGGTGGTGCATACGAAGTGGAAAAGGGGGTTTAGTGAGAAGTCTTATGTATCTAGTACTTTAGTTTGTAGTTTGTTGTGTTTAATTTGGACCAAATAAATCTAAATACTTAATCAATCTAACAATTATTGGTATTGAAAAAGTCGGAAATACAATGAATCGTTGAAGTGTACAAGCAATAAGTGTGAAACTGCCGAAAAAGTTTTCTTTGCGGGCTTGAAAAGAGAATTTGGAAAGAGCTTCTGAATGACGGTAAAACTCCAACTCCTCAAAAGAATGGGGAAAAGCCAAGCTATTTTAAGAACGGAGAGTAAAAAAGAAGTACTTAAAAAAATTATTAATATGCGAAAATTGATACTTTAAAAGACTAATGGACAACTGGTGTGAATTTCTGTGATTTTCAGTCAGATCTATGTTTTACATTAAATGCCAGTTTAGGGACTGAAACAATAATCTCTCACGTTATTAATTATACAGCTGTCAGCCAGTACCCTAAACTATTTCCTTGAGACTACTCCCGAATTGAAATTGGAACTATCAAATGTGTAATGAAATCCACGTAGTCCTAGAACCAATTAATCCAGTAGATGCGGTCGCGACAAATTTCCCATTAATTAATTAGAATGTTTTAAATAAAATAAATTTATATTGTGAGCGAAAATTTACGTTGAAAGTTCCCACTTGAGGGCAGGCGTTATTGGTGTTTGCATTTATTTTTCAGAAACAATAGATTTAATTGATTCGCACCGGTGGAGATTAAATTGAATTCGACAAATATCCATTTATTAATTTAACGTAATGCTTGGGTAATGGGTAATTTATTGAACGTCGGAACATTTTAGGGATTAGTGTCCACTAATAACATTTGCGATGGTCATTCAAAGTTCAAAGGTAAGAAGGCTAAAGTAAATTTTGAATTATTAAATTAATTTAAGTGTTTTGTTCAATTATTCCACGTTGCCGCGACCCAAATGATAAATTTTACTAAGAATAATTGGGGATAAATTCAAAACAGTTCCCTGAAATAATAAATAACATCGCTTAAAAAAAATGTTAACTCTGTGAATTTTTTTTTTAATATTTCGCTTTGCTAAGGTATTCCTTTCATAATTCCCCATTTTTTTGTTGTAACATAGAATCAGAACACAGGAGGATGGAAAACAGAGGCGAAAGTCAATTTATTCCGGGCTGTTGGAATTTTCTTGAATAAGTTTCCAGACGCAGATAGGGCACGCTTCGGCCACTTTATAACGTCAATGATTAATGGATCGCGATTTATGAACGTCGGCGTCGGCTGGTACTCGAGGACGGACCAGACTACACCGTGACTCCTTCTACTGAACATCTATTGCACCCACAGAGACGCTTAGTAGAAGGAGCCACGGTGGAGTCAAGAAGTTACGACCCAGCTGATTACAATTTAATATCTAAACAAGTTGCAGCTAAATTTATATAGAATATATACATTTTAATTATATAATCTTTTGCGTTGGAAAGACGTGACATGCAGGTCGAAATGCGTTTGTTCGAGTCACCAACAACGTGACCTACACATCTAATAATATAGGAACAGTGAGATTAATTTTTTTCACACGTTTTTCACAAAAAACCTATCGTACTTGTGTCACAATTGAAAAATGGTATTGGCACGCTGCGCTGGAGAAACAGCTTTTCTATATATAAAAAATAATTAATTATTAACACCAATACATGTTTTGACAATTGGACCGTTTATTTTGAAAGTGGTGTAAGTCCATTTTTGTTGTTTCGAGAAAATTGAAGTTAAGGATATTAGTTACTATGCAATTTCCTATATTGGCCAATTTTAAATTGAACAAAACATTGGCATTGGCATTTTTTAAGATATTAAATACTTATTACTGAAAAATATAAAGTTTACACTGAATTAAGCATAAATTGCGTAATATCTCATTTTTTTAATAAATGGACTTACACCACTTTCAAAATAAACGGTCTAATTAATGAAATTCATATACATGAACTAGGAAATATCTATTATTCATTGACGACAAAAATTTGTCGAAGTTGGAAGGTTCTATGATCTTTATATTTGTAAATAGCTCTCTCTTTAACTCCTTGATATTGTCAATTTGTTGAATTTTCCTTGAATGTTTGTTATAGATTTTCAATCTGCTGTGGGAAGGGCGCGTTTCAGTCATTTATAGATTACGTCTTGGAAATTCATAGAGCTCTTTATTGTATAACGTATTCTTTTTTGTAGGTTTTAGATAACTATTAAATACATATTTTAAATAGATTTTAAATAGAGCTTTTAAACCAGTACAGATTAACAAATCAGCTCTATTGAATTGTCCCCGTTTTATCACATATATTGATTGATTGAGCTTTATTAAAATTTGGTTAATATGAGATCCATCCATCCAATGGCGCTACAGCCCAAATCGGGCCATGGCCTCCTCTATTTTCTTCTTCCAGCCATCCCTGTCCTCCTCCGCCTCTCTCCACTTTGGAGTTCCGAGCATGGATCGAGCGTCCCCCTGGATTTTTGTCTGCCCATCTCGCCCCTGGTCTTCCAACTGGTCTTTTACCTTCCGGTTTTTGATTGAAAATCCTCTTGACTCTTCCATCCTTTGTAAATGCCCGGCCCATTTAAATCTTTGTAATCTTATTGTTGTTCCTAGGTCCATTTCTGGTCTAGGTCCGAAAAGCTGGTAGATCTCGTGGTTGTATCCTATTCTCCACTGCTCGTTTTCTTGGACCAATCCGTATATTCTGCGGAAGATCTTTCTTTCGAATGCGTTCACCATTGTTTTCTCTTTGTGAGAGCGTACAGGTTTCGCTTCCATAGCATAACACTGGGCGTATTATTGTTTTACAAAGTTTCAGTTTTGTTTTCCTGTGGACATTCACTGATCTGATTATGGCCGAAATGTGGTAGTACACTTTATTGGCATTACTAATTCTTCGTTGGATTTCCTTCATCTCGTCCCGTTTGCTGGATATGTTACAGCCTACGTAGGTAAAGTCATTGACCACCTCAAAGTTTTGCTCGCCTATTGTCATGTTCTGGCCTCTTCTCACATTTCTTCGGGTCGGTATTAAAACTTTGGTCTTATCTCCGTTCACTTTTAGACCCACTTCTTCAGCCGCGTCTTCTAGTTGTATGTAGGTTTCTTTCATTGATGTTAGGTTTCTTTCAAGTATGTTTATGTCATTTGCATATCATGCTAGTTGGGTGAATTTGTGTAGCAGCGACGCGTTGGTGTCTACCGCAGTCTTCCTTACTGCGTATTCTAATGCTAGATTGAAGAGCATTGGGTCGAGTTCATCTCGCTGTTTGAGGCCTTGGTTTATTTTAAATGTGTCTGTTAGGTTTCCTTGTATCTTCACCTGGCTTTCAGAGTTCTCCATTGTTAGTCTTGTTAGCCTTACTAATTTTCGTGGTATGTTAAATTCTAGCATGATGCTGTAGAGCTTTTCTCTGTCTATGCTGTCGTATGCCTGTCTGAAGTCCACGTACAGTTGGTACACAAAAATGTCATATTCCCAGCAGGTTAATTCCCAGGTTAATATGAGATATCCAGTCCAAAGTCGACGTAAATGCCCGATGTAAATAATTAAGGTGTCCTCTGGGGGGAGGCTAGGCATCTTTTTGTTTTAAGAATGATTACTTGTTTTTGACTATTTATAATCAAACTATTTTCAGTGAATACTCGATAATAATCCAGACCTCGTCAGGTTCGTATTGTGAGTTATATCTTTTAATGTAGGGGTGGTCAAGCGCTCCTGCGGGCGCAAGTGCGCTCGTTAGGAGATTTATAATGCGCCCACGACACGATTGTCGATAAATTATTTTATCTACTCACACACCAAAATGAACACATTAATAAATACAATATTGTATGTGAAGGATGCCATTATTATAATCCTATGTAAAAGCATCCAAATCGTGCGTAAAAGTCCAATGTAAATCAAATGGAGTTTCATTACTAAACGATTTCTGTTTCTTTTTACTATGGCAACAACTCGCGTCACTAAACAAAAAACAAAGACGTAGTGAAAAGAAATTTTCTGGCGAATATTAAAATTGAATTAATTTTTCTTATTTTGTATTATGAAGTCTCGGCCTCTCAGTCTTAATTTATCTGGCTCTAATATAACATAACCTAACCATAATCTAATCTAGATTAAATCTAGGTTAACCTAGATTACATCAAAGTAGGGATAGATGGTTCCTTCTAGGCCCTCCGCCTCCACTGACCTAGATACTTCCGGTTAAGACTTCCGGTTTCGACTTCCGTTTCCGGTTTTGACTTCCGTTTTTGGTTTATTACTTCCTGTTTTTCACAGATGAGAGTGTGAGATCTATGTGGCCCCACGTGCGAGGTCTATGTAACCCCACGCTGGGTGTGAGGTCTATCTAGTCCCACGTGTGAGGTCTATGTAACCCCACGCTGGGTGTGAGGTCCGGTTTCTCATTTCCTGTTTCCAGGAGGAAATTTTCAAAATCGAAACCGGAAGTCGAAACCGGAAGTGTCAAGGTCAGTTGAGGTGGAGGGCATAGAAGGAAAAATCTTTCCATACTTATCGAAAACGACGAAATGGTGTTACCGTTACTCTGCGTTTAAACTAGTTAGCAATTTATTCCACGGAGGCGCCGAACGTTCTAACCTTATTGTGTCAGCGATTTGAAGTATGTTGTCTGTCAAAATTACAATTTTTACAATAGTATCGCTAAGAAACTACTATATTTTTGTAGATTCAACAGTATTTTAACATACTTCGTAGATAAAATAATGTATGACACACGTTAGTGAAAGGCTTTTGTGCACTCATTATGATTAAACCTCATGCACAAATGTCCTTCACACACTTGTATTATAGAGAATATTCTTGAAACTACTTATTACTTAATTATTAATTGAAATTTTCAAGTAACTATTTATTGACATATTAACTAACTATATATAAATACCTAGTTCCACTGTAAAAAAAATATTATTTTATCGAATTCTAGAGAATGTTGTATTTTTTTTTTGCTTACCATTGCATAATACATCAGCAAGTATTTTGTGCTAATTACTAGCCACGTTTACACCACTATTTAGCCACATTTTGGACCTCATAACAAAAAATTATAAATTCTATGTAAACTGTTTCATTACAGGTATGATTATGAGTTGTGTGTTGCAAAAATCGAACAATGACGACTATACTTTTAAATCACAGAGTATTTGTCGCTGTTAAAATATAGGATCAAAGAGATGGACTAATTTTATAAAATTGTCAATTTTATTAGAGGAAAGTAGCTATATATGGAAAAGTATCCCTAATGTGGAATACCGGCATTTCTCGGAAACAAATATCGCTGGACACAAAAAGCAGTGATCATTCATTTCTTTCTAACACTATACGCGCGTATAGGTTTCAACTCGTAAGCCGAGCGAATGCTTTAGCTGCGGTGAGACTGTTTTGATTTGGGTCTGTCAGAAAACTTTTGATGGTTCGTAAAAATTAAGTATTTTTTGTAATGTAAATGGAGATAGTGTTATATTTATTGGATCTGTGTATTGTCTAAATGTTTATTTGATAGTATTAAAGGTTTTTTATTGCATTGTTTTGTTTAGTCTAAAAACATGAATATACGTATAAATTCGTTAGAAATTCCAAATATGGACAGTTCGCGGTATCCAAATATGGACCATTCCATATTTGGATCCCAAAATATTAGCTGACTGGATAACTATTTAAATTTATTTAGCAAGATACTCCAAGTCGTCGGCCTCAAAAAGAAACGGCAAATAGCTTCACTTACCTCAGCTGAAAGAGGCTCACTAGTCACAATCGTTGTTGCAATGAACGCCACTGGTCATTTTGTGCCTGCCATCCTTATTATCCCTAGGAAAAACATGAGTGAACAGCTAATGAGAGACAGTCCCCCAGGTGCTGTTGTTGCACATCCATCAGGGTGGATACAAATGAATATATTTACTGATTGGTTCAAATATTTCATAAAACTAAATGGGCTCTCTCGCAGAAATTTAAATCTGGTGTCTCCCTATAATATCATCCCAGTTCCAGAAAAAAAAAGAAAAAACGAAAAACATGTACCTGGGGAAGAAAAGCATCTGTTGCAGCAACCATCACGTCTTCACCTTACAAAAATGACCTAATTGACAAAATGGAGAAGAGAAAGAAAATATATTGAGTAAGGCTAAGAATAAAAAGCAGAACAACAAGAAAACGAAAGGCAAATAGCAAAAAAAGAAAACTACAGCTAAGAATAATCCAGCATATTCAGATGATGATGAGATATTACTGTTTGACACAGACAGTGAAACGGATGCCTTAATAAGAAATGAAGCTGCTGTCTCGGAAGATTCAGAATGTATGTTCTATGTTCAGTCGTATGATGTTTTATGAAGATACTCGAGGAGAAACCTGGATCAAATGCATCATGTGCGAACTCTAGGCACATAATGATTGCGCTGGTGCAGTATTAGACCCCTGGATTTGCGATTATTGCAAGTCGCTTAAGCCATGTTTTGTATTTGATCAAAGTTCCTAAAGTATCTCTAGAAATTAAGTTTGATTTTGGATAGTTTTTCTAGTGTTCCATATTTGGGGTACCTATTCCATAATTAGATAGCTTTGTGTTGATTTTGTTTTAGAGAAATTATAGTACTTGTAATTAATAAATATAAAACAAGACTGTTACTAACTAAAGCGCAAATGTATGTCTGTTGATAATTGCGAATTAAAAGTTTTTGATTTTTAAAATCTGTTTTTTTATGCGTAAAATACAAAACAGTATTCCATATTTGGTTACTTTCCTCTACTAATATTTATTCATTTGGTTAACATAAACATATATTATATAGATATCAAACAAGGATCGCAAGAAAAATTAAATTCATATAAAGGTAATAAATTAAATTCACTATGTGGAGTGGTATTTAACATAACACGTAACAATACACAATGAAATTTTGCAAATGTGATACCGGTAACGCGATTCCTTTCTGATCTTACGTTTATAACAGTGTGAATATCTTCGCTTATGACTGTTTTCAAAGTTGTTCGTTTTCTGTCTCTCTCTCATTTATTCAAACAAATCTCACATAAAATTTATAAGTTATTTTATAGCTTTCACTCAACAAAAACCATAAAAATAACATTGTTTTTAAGATTATGTCTTTCCAAAACCTTAAGCTATCTGTGGACGATTTTCGAGATTTATCTCTCATCAGCACAGCTGTGCTTCCATGAACAATAATTTTTAAACCACTCACTAGAAAACCCATGTGGTGTTTAGGGTTAGTTTTTTTATAATATTGACATTTTGTGAGAGAGACATGAACTTAGCAGGTTATCGATTGAAGTGATGAGATAGAATTGGTGAAACCATCCTACGTTATAGATAATCATACAAACTTAAAACAAACGAAACACAGCCTGAATATATAAATATATTCAGCCTTTCCGAAGCTCCATCACAATTATTGAGTCTTTTTAGGACTACCAAAATAAATCTCACATGAAATTTGTAAGTTATTTTACAGCTTTCAGGTAGACTGAGAGCTGTAAAATAACAGATTGCACGTGAAATTTGTTTTGGTAGTCCTAAAAAGACTCAATAATTGTTATAGAGCTCCGGTAAGGCTGAATATATTTCTCTATTCAGGCTGTGTTCCGTTTGTTTTAAGTTTGTAGCTTCTTTGTTGTTCATAAAGTTAAGCATCCGCAGCAATATTTCGAATCTGTTTCGACTCATTATATTTTTGGCAAAATTCTGACCAAACTCATTGTCTTTTGACCAGTAGACAGTAAGTTTTGGTAATTTGACAAGCCCCTGTATAAAGTACGACTAAAAACTGAACGCATTTCAATGTCATTTGTTGGTTTCCATTTACGTAAAGGAGAACATATTTGCATCGTATTACTTCTAAGTAATTGTTAAAAACGTAAATTTGTAAAATGTGCAATACTTTTAAAGAGTTTATCAGTGACAAATAGTTGATAAAATTCGGATTTGAATTTTTCATAGGTGTACTTAAACTAAAAGGTATAAAGCTATAATTTCTGTATATGGAATTATATTTCTTTCCTTTCGCATCTATCCACTTCGATGAACTAGGGCTATTACCTGACGTAGATGGCATAATGTCATCTTCACTTTTAGTATCAGAGACAATACAAATACGACGAAGTTTTTGCAATCTTACTGGATGTATAATAATATAATAATAAAATAATTTATGAATAATTACTTTCGATTGATTCCCTCCGTTTTCCGTTTTTTTACGGTACTTTACTTCAGTGGCTTTTATTTGCAAACTATCAAAATTCTCAACCTCAATTTCAGGGTAAATATTGTATATATATATATATATATATATATATATATATATATATATATATATATATAATATTGCCAGAAATGATGATAAATACGCTGAAACACTTGCATGCACAGTTTCAGAACTGTGGTCACGTTTGCACAAGTTACAACAGGACCGATAATGTGGTCGACACGGCGCGATATATCATATTTTACTACTAGCGCCGCGTTGACCTCAGGTGATCGACACAAAACAAACACTTTACTTCACCCAAAAAAAATCTCAAAACGCATAAAATAACTTATTTCGACCTATTATATTAAATTAAACGTGAAAACATTATAAATAAATGAATAAATTCGGTATGTGAAATATGTTTATCTCAAATTTTTCATAATTTGTATTTCTTTGATATAGTCTGATCTGGCTTCAAAATATTCATTATATAACATCTTGATGATCTTGATCTATAATAACATCTTGAAATTTGAGAAAATATTTGTTTTTTCACAAGAAATAAAATTTAAATAACCAATGGTCAGTACTACGCATGACGTGTATACGAGTCATGATACAAAATCCTACAACTTCTTCATGAGAAGTATACTCGTTAAGCACAGTTGACTAGTTAATAAATTACACATAAGTGAGGTGGTTTTGTAAAGGCAATAAAATCATAAAATTTCTCGTATCTTTTTACATAATGAGTTTAATGAAAGACTTAATCGATTTGACGTCTTGGAATCGTTTTTATTTGAATTTTTAGGTCGATTTTATAACATTTAAAATAAATCTTATAAAAAAAATAAAAATATAATTGAATATGAATTAAAAAAATAGGAAAGCTTTCTTATTACTCATGCGTTAAAAGTACTATCTTGGCGCACGTGTTTTAGTGCGACAAATGCAATTTTAGGTTGTATAACCACATAACTTGGGTAACGCACGCAAATAATCAATATTGCTAAGCTACATTAAAAAAAAATGAATAAATAAAATAAACACAATCAAGACATTTTTACATTGCATTTTTGCATTTTTTTTTCATTACAAAATAAAAATTAAATTTCACACCACCGCACCGGAGACAATTGAAAAAGCAAATTCCCTGGATCCCAAACTTTTAAGATACGTCCCCTCGCATGAGTAATAAAAAATATTATCTGCAACAAGGGCAGTATTGTCAGTTGCCCTCTGTCAGTGCGAATGTGCGCCACTTCGTTCGTGCGCCCAATTTCGCTCTCGTGACCAATTGGCAACTTACCGCCCTAGTTGCAAAATTTACTAATATGAACATGTAACAATAAACATATATGTAAGACTTTGGTCATATGAAATTACATTTTGTAGCGCTTGATTCAAAAAATTGTTCACCAAAAGTTAGCCACCCCTGCTGTAGAGTGCTGTTTATAATTACTATAGATGTATCATCAGCATAGTTATCCTATGATTGTCGCGGAATGATTGTAAATTGGCCGAATCATTGTTTTAAATTTTGAAAAGTTAGGGACCAATAGTACTTCCTTGTCTAGTATTATCTGTTTAGACTTCTTAATTTAGATTTCTGTCAATCAGTCTAGCTGTCCACCTAAATAATCCGGTATCAGCTGTCCAATCTTGTCTATGAATTATTGTCGTGTTTTGTCTTTTGTTTTTTTCTAAATAATTGCTTAATTTATATGGATACAAAGTTGTTGTCTGTTGTAACATGATATAATTCTATTGATTAACTGAGAGACGTATTTATACGTTTTAATGCAGGCGTTGGTTTGGCCACAAAGCTATCTATAGGCTTAGAATTAAAATTTGCATCATCTTCTTTGCAACAACTAATCTCTCGGCTCGGTCTCTCGATCGGTCTGTGTGTAAACCAATAACGTTACTTCGGAGGTACTATTTACCGCTCAGCTCTCTGCTGCCAGACCAAATATGAATTTTAATCAACCGACTTGAGATTAATATTATACACTACGCACAAATTAAATTTTCATCGGCGAAAAGGCGCTTCTGATTGTTTAAGCTTCATGCGAGACATCAAAATGAACACACTGGATAAAATAAAATTTACAGTGAAATTTAACCAAAGACGAGCACCAAAACGTATTTAAACTTATGTTAGACGATTAAAAAGATTTCTAGGCATAATTGTGAAATCAAATATATAAAATTCCTGCTAGATAGACTCGTGCTAACTCACTTAACGGAACATAGACACAGAAAAGGGCGAACAAACTAGCGGTAATTATTCCGGCATTAAAAAAGGTTGATATTTGCAGCCGGGTCTGACGGATTAAGATGATTATCTACGGAAAGCGCCAATTAGCCCCTTTAAGGGTGATTTTGCTGCGAACAATTTTTTACTTCCCGCCTGCTCCCAGTCATAATCATCATCAATGTTTTTGATCTCCATTCAGCGTGATAATTCCCCGTTTCTCAAATCAACTCGAAACAAACATGCTCACTCTAAATTGGAAAATTCACTATGTTTTTACCACAAATTTTGTAAGAATAATATGTAACTAATGTTATATAAATGTAAACACTTAACACGACTCATATTCTCTCAAATCTCTTGTATTATAGATAAAATTACAATTAGAAACCAATTCCATTGCGATTAGAGCCTTCAATGAATTATTCAGGGTATACTAATATGAGAAAACTATTGATTGAAATCGATCCATAAAATAATTGCAAGTAAAAATAGATTCTCAACAAATTTCCATAGGATATATTTAGACAATTTCAGGCGAAACCTGAATACCTGATGTAAGCCTGGCGAAACCTGCTTAGACCAGTCTAGACAAAGCCACTCGAGATTAAACAAGACAGAAGATCGTAGAGATAGTACTAGACAGAGATGAAGAGATCAATATCTTTTATATCTTTTATTCCAATGTGTTTGAGCTAGTCGACTGTTTAGCCTTATCTATTCTGGTAATTACTTAAAATAAAATGTCTTGACTAGCTGCTAAACCTAGTAGAATCACCTCCTCTGGGCCTGTAAAGAAAATTCTCGGTCTAAAAGGAGCTACACAATAAAATTTCACGGTAGTTTCAATGGATTACCTTGGAGATCAACGTGCCCGGTAATAAGTTATATGTACACGTTGCAAAGTTATTGGGGTGTACGGTAATTTGCACCCTTCACCCGATGTCTATCTTATCTGGAAGAACCGCAGTCAGCAACCCTTGGCATTGTTCACCTCCGACGACTCGTTCGGCATTCATGCGAGAGGACTTGGTAATTGAGATCGCGGTTTAGTCTCGAATGTTTTCGCGATAAGCTCGTATGTTACATTTTAGGACCGTGCCGTGCAACCCGATGCATCATTTAGGGCCAAGTGACGAATATTGTAAAGAAATATATTTTCACTTATTGCCAAGGAATTTTACTGCGTCATTACAAATAATATTATCAAAATCATCATCAGAATATTTATTATTGGCAACTAGTTCTTGTGATATCTGGCAAGCTGCATTATCATTTTTGGCATTTTGGCATAACTTTTGGCATGTTGTGTTAACAAAGATGACCCTTATAAAACATATGTTATAAATCTATGTTCTTCCGAACTATTGCAGAACAGTATTTTCTGAATTCTCCGATTTTAAATATTGGACATACCGTTAATATGATATTCGTCAAACCTTGTAAAAAATTATCTTATTTTTTTCTTTGACATCTAAATTGCGCAAATTTCGATTACAAAAGCAAACTTCATGATGTCTTGGGTATTAAAGTTTCAGTGTAAAAATTTCATTAATGTAATATTTGAATACTCACCGAACTGTCTTTGAATCTAACAGCTATGTTAGGTATGTAAACATTGCAAAAGGAATGGGTTTTGGATTAGATTAGAGTAGATTTGGTGAATTTAAAGTATTGCGAAGGTGTTTAAACGGTTTTTATTGTTAAAACTTTGGAAAGAACAGTGCGATTTCGAAGGTGTAAAAGTCAAGTAGTTTCTGGGTAGTTTAATTAAGTTTTAGGCAATTTTTAAAGTAATTAAGAAAAAAATTAGACTTAACCACTAAAATGATTGTAATTCAGGTCGTTCTTTTGCCATCTACATTATGTGATATTGTAAAACATGTGTTTATGGTACTTCAAATTCATTAAATATAATTTCGAATTGTCAGGAAACCTAAGGTAGAAATGAGATTAAAAATGAGAGAAATTTTGAGGCTTTTTGACGAGTTTTTCAGAGTTTTTTTTGGTATTTCAATAGTGTAGCTGTCGCAAACCTTCTCCAAAGTTTCCTCCTTCAGCAGCAGCGAAGCCAAGTAGGACCACTCCAAACCGGCGTGTGCAAGAATTTGGTTATCTGTCTGGGAAAGAAACTCATTCTTCGACCCCAATATTGCAACACCCCCTATATGAAAAGAAGTAAATATCTTCAAAAACGGTCTCATAAGAAACATTTCTAAACTAACGTTCATTGGCCGATGCTGAGCAATCATATGCAACAAACATTGAACTGCTATATGATATTATAATATAGGTTCTCTGAGCATCTAAAACAAAATTAATCTAGACTCGTACGATCTCTCTTATTTTGTCCCTCTAGACTTGCCTGTCCAGTCTCGCCTGTCTAGCTTTGTCGGTCTGCTCATGTCTGTCTAGTATTATCTCTCTAGTCTTGTCTGTTCAGTCTTATCTCTCTAGATTTGTAAGTTTTGTCTTATCTGTTTAGTCTTATCAGTATAGTCCCGTCTGTCTAATCTTGTCTGTTTAGTTTCCACTATGAAATCTCATGTGCCCAGTCCTGTTCTCTTAGTATATTCACATACGGCGACTATTGTATGTTTAATTTAGCATACCATGGCCAATTTTAAATTTATTGCGTTATACCTTTTGGAAAATAAAAGATGGATTGAGAATTGCTTGTGCTCAAAAGAGTTATATTGAGCAGAGTTGGACTATTTCCGACATCGATTTTGAAAAGCAACCGTGCGGCCTCGTAACCATTTTCCATTGGTAATTGACAATAGGGGAAGATTTGGAAAATATTACCAAGATGCGTTGGAGCCATTTCCATGGTTTGTGTGTATTTCGTGGTTCCTTGATGCGTTTGCAGCGTTGTCGATAGTAGCAAGTGCAGTTTCCAGTTACCTAATAGCAACTAAAAATATTTTGTATTTATTTCCTGATTATTAAATTAAAAATTGTTACCTGTTTTAATGAGTTCTTGTCCAGAGCTAAGGGAATCTTAGAACACTGACCAGAAATCACCGAAAAACCTTCGACCAACAGAAACAGTGTTACAAAAAATGTCCGACTGACGAAACTCATTTCAGTTCTATTGCAATTCTGCGTTCATCAAGCAAGTGACAATGTTTGCTCCACAGAAATATATTTCATTTATATCGGTTTCTAACTGTTTGTAACGCCAATAATAACAAAAAAGTATGTCATAACTTATTAACAATAATTTCCTTGATAATCTAAAATGGTTACTTAATAGAGCTTGCAGCATACAAGGTTTACGCAATCAAGTTTCATAAATTATTATATACCGGTTGAATCCTTTGTTCTTTGAGGTATGAGTCGAAACTAGACACACCAAACTAGAGAGACAAGATTAGACTAGACAGACTAAACATCACTATACAGAATAGACAAGACCGACAAAACTAGGCAGACAAGAGGAGACAGACAAGACTTGACAGACAAGACTAGACAGACAAGATAAGACAGACAAGACTAGACAGACAAGACTAGACAGACAAGACAAGACAGACAAGACTAGACAGACAAAACTAGACAGACGAGACTCGACAGACAAGACTAGACAGACAAGACTAGACAGACAAGACTAGACAGACAAGACTAGACAGACAAGACTAGACAGACAAGACTAGACAGACAAGACTAGACAGACAAGACTAGACAGACAAGACTAGACAGACAAGACTAGACAGACAAGACTAGACAGACAAGACTAGACAGACAAGACTAGACAGACAAGACTAGACAGACAAGACTAGACAGACAAGACTAGACAGACAAGACTAGACAGACAAGACTAGACAGACAAGACTAGACAGACAAGACTAGACAGACAAGACTAGACAGACAAGACTAGACAGACAAGACTAGACAGACAAGACTAGACAGACAAGACTAGACAGACAAGACTAGACAGACAAGACTAGACAGACAAGACTAGACAGACAAGACTAGACAGACAAGACTAGACAGACAAGACTAGACAGACAAGACTAGACAGACAAGACTAGACAGACAAGACTAGACAGACAAGACTAGACAGACAAGACTAGACAGACAAGACTAGACAGACAAGACTAGACAGACAAGACTAGACAGACAAGACTAGACAGACAAGACTAGACAGACAAGACTAGACAGACAAGACTAGACAGACAAGACTAGACAGACAAGACTAGACAGACAAGACTAGACAGACAAGACTAGACAGACAAGACTAGACAGACAAGACTAGACAGACAAGACTAGACAGACAAGACTAGACAGACAAGACTAGACAGACAAGACTAGACAGACAAGACTAGACAGACAAGACTAGACAGACAAGACTAGACAGACAAGACTAGACAGACAAGACTAGACAGACAAGACTAGACAGACAAGACTAGACAGACAAGACTAGACAGACAAGACTAGACAGACAAGACTAGACAGACAAGACTAGACAGACAAGACTAGACAGACAAGACTAGACAGACAAGACTAGACAGACAAGACTAGACAGACAAGACTAGACAGACAAGACTAGACAGACAAGACTAGACAGACAAGACTAGACAGACAAGACTAGACAGACAAGACTAGACAGACAAGACTAGACAGACAAGACTAGACAGACAAGACTAGTCAGACAAGACTAGACAGACAAGACTAGACAGACAAGACTAGACAGACAAGACTAGACATACAAGACTAGACAGACAAGACTAGACAGACAAGACTAGACAGACAAGACTAGACAGACAAGACTAGACAGACAAGACTGGACAGACAAGACTAGACAGACAAGACTAGACAGACAAGACTAGACAGACAAGACTAGACAGACAAGACTAGACAGACAAGACTAGACAGACAAGACTAGACAGACAAGACTAGACAGACAAGACTAGACAGACAAGACTAGACAGACAAGACTAGACAGACAAGACTAGACAGACAAGACTAGACAGACAAGACTAGACAGACAAGACTAGACAGACAAGACTAGACAGACAAGACTAGACAGACAAGACTAGACAGACTAGACTGAGAAGACTAGGCAGACAAGACCAGACAGACAAGACTAGACAGAAAAGGCTAGACAGACAAGACTAGACAGACAAGACTAGACACACAAGACTAGACAGACAAGACTAGTCAGACAAGACTAGACAGACAAGACTAGACAGACAAGACAAGACAGACAAGACCAGACAGACAAGACCAGATAGACAAGACTAGAGCGACAAGACTGGACAGACAAGACTAGACAGACAACACTAGAAAGATACGACTAGGCAGATACAACTAGAGAGACAAGACTAGACACACAAGAGTAGACAGACAGGACTAGGCTGACAAGACTAAACAGACAAGACTAGACAGACAAGACTTGACAGACAAGACTAGACAGACAAGTCTACTCAGACAAGACTAGACAGACAGCACTAGACAGACAAGACAATATCGACAAGACTAGACAGACAAGACTAGACAGACTATACTAGATAGACAAGACTAGACAGACAAGAATAGAGTGACAAGAATGGACAGACAAGACTAGACAGAAACAACTAGACAGACAAGACAAGACACACAAGAGTAGACAGACAGGATTAGGTTGATAAGTCTAGACAGACAAAACTAGATAGACAAGGCTATACAGACAAGACTAGACAGACAAGACTAAACAGACAAGACTAGACATACATGATTAGACAGACAAGACTAGACAGACAAGACTAGACAGACAAGACTAGACAGACAAGACTAGACAGACAAGACTAGACAGACAAGACTAGACAGACAAGACTAGACAGACAAGACTAGACAGACAAGACTAGACAGACAAGACTAGACAGACAAGACTAGACAGACAAGACTAGACAGACAAGACTAGACAGACTAGACAGACAAGACTAGACAGACAAGACTAGACAGACAAGACTAGACAGACAAGACTAGACAGACAAGACTAGACAGACAAGACTAGACAGACAAGACTAGACAGACAAGACTAGACAGACAAGACTAGACAGACAAGACTAGACAGACAAGACTAGACAGACAAGACTAGACAGACAAGACTAGACAGACAAGACTAGACAGACAAGACTAGACAGACAAGACTAGACAGACAAGACTAGACAGACAAGACTAGACAGACAAGACTAGACAGACAAGACTAGACAGACAAGACTAGACAGACAAGACTAGACAGACAAGACTAGACAGACAAGACTAGACAGACAAGACTAGACAGACAAGACTAGACAGACAAGACTAGACAGACAAGACTAGACAGACAAGACTAGACAGACAAGACTAGACAGACAAGACTAGACAGACAAGACTAGACAGACAAGACTAGACAGACAAGACTAGACAGACAAGACTAGACAGACAAGACTAGACAGACAAGACTAGACAGACAAGACTAGACAGACA